>CAMXCT020001200.1:147500-170498 GCA_947184155.2 Cladocopium goreaui
TTCTTTGGCCTGTCCCTGCCGTGGTTGTCCACTTCTCAGGTTGGGAGTGGTCCATGGGTTTCAAGTGAGCCAAGTCAAGTGAGAAGCCGGTGACCATGGGAAATCTGCCAAAGCAGCCGAATCAGCGGATGGTTCCACCTCCGAATCAGCTTGGCCTAGACGAATTTCAAAAAAAACTCCCGTGGGAAAAGGAACTTGAATAAACATGAATAATCAAGGGTCTTCACACTTGACATCTTTGAAGATATGTGAAACAATACAAGGCAATGGCCCATGATAAGAAGAACAAAAACATGGATGTACCAACTCCTAAGCTCTTTTCCCAGCTCAAGGCTACAAATACTGGTGAGAGTAGGCCATACGGGGCTAGGCATGTGGATCACCATCACCACCATCATCACCACCACCATCACCACCATCATCACCGCCATCATCAAATCCTCCTCCTCCTCCTCATCATCATCATCATCATTATCCTACCAAATCTACCAAGCCCGGGAATTCAGTTCAGCCGTTGGTATCCCAAGGGTCCCAACGGCAAAACGTCGGCCATCATCCCGACTGGGACGCTGGGACGACCCACTCTCCAGACTCTCCAGATCTCAGCGATCCCAAAACATGTTAGAATTTACATCATAAATTATGTCAATACATGTACCCTCTGGTTATGTCAAAATAGCTATTGAAAATGGCCATTGAAATAGTGGATTTACCTATTCAAAATGGTGGATCTTTCCATAGGTATGTTAGTTTACCAGAGGGTAGTATCATGTCATATGATTCTGATTGTTATCTATATATATGTATATTGTGTTTTTGAATTCCCCAAATGGAGTCGTGTGAATTCGACTATTGATGAAATTTCTGCGGTTTTTCTGTTTGGAGGAGGCCATGAACCATGCAGATTGGTTCCCTCTGGAGAAAGGATATGCTGGTCTGCAATTCATAGTCTACATGCACACTTCACTAGGTTGAACATCATCAGTCGCAACATCAAGTGCAACTCATTCAGTGCATCTGTGAAGGCACAGGCATCTATGTGGCCGCAATTACTTCAAACCTTGAGAAGTCTGGTAAACCCAATACTAAATACCAACCTCACTTGGGGTCAGTATTGGGTCGCTGTACCCCTAATAGGGGATGCTTTGGGTCGCTCCCATATGATGATTATCCGGTTTAGCACATTATATACGCTACACCAAACAGTATTGCCCTATTGGAACATCCCAGGCAAGAGACCATTTCGTTGAAAGTTAGCAGCTCACTTGACAGGCTGCTCGTCAACGGATGGAATTGGGCATTGCAGATGACAATGACCCAATTGGCAAAGAATAAGAACATATAACTAGTTCTTGACCTTTTGTTGATATTTTTTAAGAATTATGGGTCGACAAATAACAACATATAACAGTAATGTTGTCTGAACAATAGTGATATCTTGTCAATATCATGTATTTATTGATATGATTGACTTGAAGTCTCAGGATTTGTTTCGGTGGACCAGTTCCCGATCACGATCCAAAGTTTCCCCTTTTTTTAACACTGGGAATTTGGCCCTCCCCATCACCCTGAAAACCGGTGCACCTTGGGCACGTACTCAATAACATCACCTGTGACAAAGCCAGTACCTGCCGGGGAGTCTGCGGAGGATTGCGGAGGTATGCCAATCTGCGGTCAAAATTGGAACGTGTGACCAAAAATGATTAAAACTTCTTGGTGTCAGATGTTGAAGATCTTGTAGCTTTGCATTCAGCAAATTCCAACATTGCATTCACATGCAGTCCTCTGCATGTCTCCATTCCCGTTCTTTTTCGCGTTCGAGTATTCGATCTGAGCTGACCACACCGGGAGGCGCCCAGTGCGATCAGCGACTATGCTGTCATTCATGCAGCTCACAGTGGTGAGCGGGCTCACCTGCCCAACAATTGAGCCGTAGCTATCGGAAGCTGCCTGATCCTGATGAGAGAGCTATATAAGTTCCGCTACAAGTTGCACCAAACAAATCCCAAAGAATCCGAAAGATGTGGAAAAGGGATGAAAAAGCGGTTTTCTTTTATCGTATAGTAATAGCCACGGAAGAACTTGCGTGCAAGAAGCTGCTGTGCTCACTAGATCAAATCAGAAGTCCCCTTGCTGGATCACCACTCTCTCCCTCTCTCTCTTGCTCTCTCCCGACCACCATCTTGCTTTGTGTCTCGATTCCCTTCTTGTGAACAACATCTGGAGCAAGCTGCATGTTCTAGTGCGGTGATTGCTGACAACCCTATAGTTCTTCATGCAATGTCCATTTTTTGCCATTTATATAGGTTACTCAGAGTTACTCGTTGGTACCATTTTTGGGATGCTAACATATGCCAACCACGTGATAAGGTGTGCCCGGAAAATTGCGTGGCACCGGCACTGGAAAACACACCGGGCCACACCAGGCCCCGCCCCCTTTCGCCTTTGTGACATGGACCCTGGGTGCCAGTCGTCGTCCATTTGGTATCCATCAGGCGCAATTCTCACAGGATGATTGTAGATGGTAGAGAATTTCTGTGAAGGCAGCAATGAACTTTGCAAACATCTACAGCAGAATTTGAAATCATCGTGGCACCCAGTGGTCTGTCGACAGCTCGGGTTGGGCGCCCACAGTCTCGTGCATTTGTTCCGTGCAGATCTGCATCAATTAGTCGACAGTGCAGCACTCGGGTCTCTCTTGTGGACATAGCTCGAGACATGCGATTGCGCTGCAACTGGGACACAAAATCCACCGACCTGCGGTGTCTGGAAGCTGAGTGGGGCTCACAACGCATGATCTGATGATCGCTACCAAATGATTGTCAGTTGAGTTGTAGAGATCATGCATGTACCATTCATTCATACTCATTCACAGCAATTCACATTCATCAGGTTGTTTTTTTGCAAAAACTTGACATCAAGGATTGACTGCGGGGCATAGCAGCAACGCTATGCAAATGATGATCGTGCAATCCCAGAATAAAGCCCAGGTTGCAGATTTCATCAGCGACTGGGGAAATGCGAATCCATCCATGGATTGCTTTAAGGGAACATCAAAACCGGAAACCCATGGGTTTTTACCATGCGTTTACCATGAAATCATATAGGGGGGTCCTGCAATTTGTTCCCATCATCCAATTCTATGAATCCATGGTCTTGGTATTGGCATGTGGGGATGGGTCAAAACCCTGGTACCCCTGGTGAACCCCAAAATAGCTGGGATTTATGGATGTTCATCCCACTAAAAATATATCTATAGGTATTGACCCATACCCATGTATTGGCTATGCGCTTTTCCTCCCAGGGAACTTCCACAGGTCGACAGCTGGTCATTCCGTCGGAAACATCTTCCGATGACAACCCCATCGTTGAGACAAAGCTCAGAGAGTTTTCCAAAGGAAATCTTCTGCAAAATGACGGCCTAGACTCGTTAAATCTTCTGACTGATGGGTCTCCGTTCTATATGCGGACCTTGCCAAAAAAAGATATAAAAAAATGCTCGGAAATGCTATGATCATTAACTGATCATTGTGATGATGTGACTGTATGAGGTTCTTGTTTGATATTCATGCAAAGGACCCTGTCGACCTTTCTGAAGGCATTCCAACAAAGCTCATCGATCTAGTCGAGTGCAAATGCGTGCAATTGTTTCAGGACCGACTGAAGAATTTGTGCAAAATAATTCCTCAATATCCCGTACTGCCCACGTGCCATACAAATCGCAAATTGAAAATGCTGAACAGAAGATCAGATTGACATATATTGACATTCAAATACTATCAAATATGACCGCAGCATTTTTGAGACCAATCAGACACTAAAGCTAGCTCCGACATGCTCTGACAACAGCAGCCTAGTAGCCACGTTGTGCTAGGCAGAGCTTAGCGCGAAAGACTGAATTAATTTTCACTGCCACTCGGCGGACCAGTTCGCCCTGGGTCTTTGTGTCCCATGCATCTGATGAAAGCGGTGATGCGTCACGAATATCGTCACATTGTTCTATCATTCATTGAGATCTTGCATTAAAATTTTTAAAACATCTGCAGCGAAACCTGGTTGTTCCATGTTGTTCCATGTTGTTCCTATCTTTTTCTGTCATTTTTCTACACAGATTGAGGCATTCATGGAAATGGAGACAGTTTTAATCAGTTTTACATGGGCCTCTCGGGCCGCCCGAACTAGGTGCCCTTCAGTCCGCTGCAGAGGATGTGGGCAGTTGCAGCTCTATATGAAACATAGCAGGAAGTGATCTCTATAGAGGAACCATGAACAACCACTAGGTCAATGATAGCAAATGACAGATTCATTCTGGGTAAATTATTATATTTCACTAACCTGAATTAAGGCCATTTGGGGATGATTTCCCTTATTAGCCATGATTCCAGTGAGGTCGCAGTGGGGTCGTTATAATTTACCTAGATTCATGCAGATTCTCAGTTGCAATCAGGATGTGTTGCGTTTTCATCTCAATCGATGCATCTGACGGAAACATACCCTTGGGCCTCGTCTCTCGCGCGCAGTTTTGGCCAAACTGAGGTCCCTTGATGGGTCCCAAATGGCCAGCTGAAACGGCACCAAAACGTCCCCAGGAGTTCATAAAGTTGAACATTTGAAGGTTTACACAGAGTTCCAAATATATATATATATATTCATATATATATATATATACTGTAAATACATATATACATATACATAATTATACATATACATACATATACATATGCATACATATACATATACATACATATACATACGTATGAATATTTGTATATATATATATACATGATAGATCTATTGAATAAATTGTAAACACAAAACTTACATGACATGGGCCGGCATTCTTGCATTCATCCTTGACTTGACTTTCCAGGACACTACGGGTTTGCAGTGAATGTCATGGTGCTGGTGCTGGTACCCAGGTACCCTGGATTTTATCTACATTCCACAAATAAACACACAAACAACTGCCCATGTTTGTCTACACGCTCATAATTAATTACTGTCAACTACAGTTTTGATGTTGCCACATGACACAGGATCTCCATGTTCCCCCATCATGTTGGTTGTATGCATCTCAAAAAATAACTTCAGGCCCAAATTCCGAATGCAAATGGATACAACTCAGAGGTGGTGCATGAATTACAGTACAAAAACATAAATATATAAAATATGTTCATGGGTTTGTCTGAAAACCGGTTATGTGCAAATTCCATTGTTTATCGCAATACTTCCCATAGCTTGGGGGCGCCTCCTTTTTCAAACAACCCGCATGAACTTTCCAACTAAGCATAAAATTTCCCTTTCGTACCCAGTTGACTTGAACTCTTCCCAGCTACATATCCCTTTCCCACCATGAGCTAACCATTGTATGCAAATTAACCATCAATCAAGCATCCATGGTTGTCTATTTGATTTTGCATGTAATGGGTACAGTAATTTGGATTCAATGATGACCTTCAGGATATTCTGAGGAAAAGTTCAGTAGCCATTGGATATCGTCATGATATTGTAGGATATTTAATTCAGGATATTTGGGTCATGAAACTCTCCTGAGGCAACCCAGTTCAGTGGATCCTTTTTGGATGTCGCTCCGCGCCGCCGAGTTGGCAGGCCATGACCAGAGAAATGTGACCGGGCAACCGTTAGAGATCAATGTTGAAAAGGTTGGCGAACATGTGGATTTTTACAGATTATTAATTGTTTTTATGTTGACGTTAGTAAAACATCATCATATATATAATTATAAATATATTTAAATATATATGCATGTATGCATGTATGCATGTATGCATGTATGCATGTACGTATGTACGTATGTACGTATGTACGTATGTACGTATGTACGTATGTACGTATGTACGTATGTACGTATGTACGTATGTACGTATGTACGTATGTACGTATGTACGTATGTACGTATGTACGTATGTATGTATGTATGTATGTAATCATCATTATTAATTATCGAAGGAAGTTTAGAAGTCAAACTTCCGACAATATGGACAGATGAAAAGCAGAGCAGGGCAGAGGCAGAGAGAAGAGGAAGATTAGAAGAGAGAAGATCAGAAGAGAAAGAGTAAGAGGACAGAAGACACAGATGCGCGAAAAGGTAGGAAAGTCGCGAAACACTGTGTTTTTACAATGATCTGTGGCTCCGGAGGGTCGAAAAGTAGGCTCGCTAAAGCGGCAGGTGCGGAGCCAGCTGGCCAGATGAGAGATGAAAATTTGCACGTCGTTGTGGCGCGAAGCACATTTTGAAGTCAAAATGTACAAAACACACCATGGTCGGACCACTTTTGGAAGTTGCGATGTCGAAAAAGTGCACGCCGTTGTGGCGCGAAGCACATTTTGAAGTCAAAATGTACAAAACACACCAGGTCCGGACCACTTTTGGCAGTTGAGATGTTGAAAAAGTGCACGCCGTGGTGGCGCGAAGCACATGTCCAAGTCAAAAGGTTAAAAACACTAGGGGTTCGGACCACTTTTGAAAGTTGAGATGTCAAAAAAGTGCACGCCGTTGTGGCGCGAAGCACATTTCGAAGTCAAAAGTGTTAAAAACTGGCGGTCTCGGACCACTTTTGGAGGTTCAGATGTCGAAAAAGTGTCGAAAAAGTGCACGCCGTTGTGGCGCGAAGCACATTTCGAAGTCAAAAGTGTAAAAAACTGAGGGTTTTGAACCTTTTTTGACGTGCTGATGTCGAAAAAGTAGACACTGATTAACTTAACTAACTTGACTAACTTAAGTACCTTCACTAACACAACTACCCTAACTTCGACGACAACAGCAACAGCAACAGCAACAGCAACAACAACAACAACAACAACAACAACAACAACAATAGATCGATAGATGGAGAGATAGATTAGATCTCTCGATAGCTCGATCGCATCGCGTCGATTAGATCGATAGACCTCTACATAGATAGATAGATAGATAAATAAATAAATAGATAGATAGATAAATAAATAAATAGATAGATAGATAGATACATCGATAGATGCATAGATGCATAGATCGATACATTGAGAGCTAGATAGATACATAGAGAGATAGATAGATAGACGGAGAGATAGATAGAGAGAGAGAGATAGATAGATAGATAGATAGGTCGATAGATAGATAAATAGATAGATAGATAGATAGGGCCATCAAATGAAAGAGAGAGAGGGAGAGATAGATAGCTAGATAGAGAGATAGATAGATACATAGAAAATAGATAGGTAGGTAGGTAGGTAGATAGTCAGAGAAAGAGAGAGAAAGAGTGAGAGAGATCAGGCACCTTTCAATCCAGCAGTGGCTTCGCTCTGCCATCCCTGATTCACAACAACCAACCTCTCCTATAGGTTTCTTATTTTTGAAACTTCCGCCACCGCCTTGTGCGGTACTACTGGTATACATATACATATATAATATCATATATGGTTATCGTCGTAGTATAACATTATAACAGTGTATATATATATAAACACTGATGATCATACGTAGCGACGAAGTGATAGACACAATAAGACTAAAACAACCCGGCGGAAGCGTTACCGGCGTGCGAAAATGATCAAAATTACTACGTCCGCACAGCGAGGAGCCAGTTTTTGCATTCAAAACCTATCAAAAAAAAAGGTCCGTCTACTTTGGGAGTGACAACCCTTCCATCACTTCAGCCACAAAAAGGGCAACCGCAACTTTTTCTCACATTGAAGATCAAAGAGCGTAGCATCAAGTTCATGTGGAAATGCCAATGAAGATCATAGAGCGTAGCATCAAGATCATGTGGAAATGCCAATGAAGATCATAGAGCGTAGCATCAAGTTCATGTGGAAATGCCAATGAAGATCATAGAGAGTAGCATCAGGTTCATGTGGACATGCCCGTGAAGATCATAGAGCGTAGCATCAAGATCATGTGGAAATGCCAATGAAGATCATAGAGCGTAGCATCAAGATCATGTGGAAATGCCCGTGAAGATCATAGAGCGTAGCATCAAGATCATGTGGAAATGCCAATGAAGATCATAGAGCGTAGCATCAAGATCATGTGGAAATGCCAATGAAGATCATAGAGCGTAGCATCAAGATCATGTGGAAATGCCAATGAAGATCATAGAGCGTAGCATCAAGATCATGTGGAAATGCCAATGAAGATCATAGAGCGTAGCATCAAGATCATGTGGAATTGCAATTGAAGACCATAGAGCGTAGCATCAGGTTCATGTGGAAATGCCACTGAAGATCATAGAGCGTAGCATCAAGATCATGTGGAAATGCCAATGAAGATCATAGAGCGTAGCATCAAGATCATGTGGAAATGCCAATGACGTTATTATCCCACCCCACCCCACCCCACCCCAGACTATCGGATGCGGATGTGTGGAATTGCAATTGAAGATCATAGAGCGTAGCATCAAGTTCATGTGGAAATGCCAATGAAGATCATAGAGCGTAGCATCAAGATCATGTGGAAATGCCAATGACGTTATTATCCCACCCCACCCCACCCCAGGCTACCGGATGTGGGTTTGTGCGACGGTAACGAGTCCGTTGGCTAAAGCAACTATTTAACACATCACATTATGCAACAAAAATAACAACAAATGCTATACAGTAATTAATTGGTTCTATCATACGCTGTGGAACATTTTCTGGGATATCTTTTGGGACGAACCATTCAAAGGGGAAAGGGATGTGATGGTAAACCAGTGGATGTCAGGGGACAGACTTCGGACGGACACATCACGTCTTTATCGCAGTTTGGTGGTGGTAAAACCCAAGTTGGGCCGTTTCAGCAAGGCATTGCATGCTTGCAATGATGCAGCGAACCCATCTTGAACTTTGAGGGGTCTAGAAATACGGTCCATTGTTTTCGTTATTGAGTTTGCCTATGTTTGCCTCATTTACTCTTGCAACAATCGCAAAGGGAAAGGCTGTGAATGGAACTGATGGAAAAGGGTCTGGTTGGAAAATGAATGAAAATGATTGCCTACCAAATGGGGTTGCCACTTCCATCGTTCAAACTTTGGACAGCTCCACCGAAGGTTTGATTCAAAAATGATGGTTTCATTTGACATCTTGGTGGGGAAGGTGAACAGTTCCCTTCGAGATTACCACAGGAAATGTTCGATTGTGAGATGTGTGCAGTACTTCACTTCTTCCCGATTTGTCTGTGGAAAATGCTTCCTGTTGAACACATCTCATACGGATCCGAGCCGGTCAGCTCCAAGAATTTTTCTAGTCCTGGCGGAAAGAGTAGTGGATTAGAGCCCGTTCGGGCTGCTGTGGCTGTCAGCCAGCTACAATCGGAGTTCATCCAAAGCTAGCAGCTGGGCAAAAGTGCCGCAAACAACCAAACCTGGATCAACACCAGGTGCGATCACATATTGGTGGCTCTTCTTGTCCTGCGCCAGAAGCAACAGGGTTGCGAACGGTTGAGCCATCTTGGAACTGATCGACAGCTTTACCCACAAGCCCAACTTTCCCAGCACTCCGACGGTCCCCACTTCTGGGCACAATGGCGGCGCCACCCTTCCTTGGATGGAAGAATGGGCAAGGCACATGATGTTCAACAACACTTCATTCACAAGTGCGACATGGCCCTAAAAACCGGAAAAACTGAGCTGGGAATAGCTGGGATATCACAGGATCATTTCCTTGAGTGGCCATTCTGAAAAAATAGACCAAACAAAAACAAAGCACCATCCATCAATATAGTAGGGATTTACAGGGATCATACGTAATGCTTTTTATACATACCAGCGGCCATTTCAGGTACCTGATTACTTAGTGAAGGTATTGTACCATATAAAGCGATATCTTTGTGACATATCCATTACGGAAATATGGTAGGTGCCTCTTACAAGTAGGACACGCGCAAGGCGGGTGGCGAAAGTTTCCAGGTTTAGGAAGTGTAACGCTACAGGATGCAAAAACGAGGTTTGCCTAGAAGCTGCGGCAGACTTCCATGCTCTTATCCGGGGCTTCTGACCTCTCGCCGCAAATTGTGAAACCACCTCAAATCTTCCAACGACTTCTCACCTCTTGTAAACTCTTTTCAACCACCTGCATTTCTGTGCACATCTTCTTGGTTCTCCTCAACTCTCTTTTCATCTCTTTCTTCTCCTCTCAACTCCTTTCAACTCGTGTTGGCTCACCTCACCTCAGTTCCACCTGTCCAGTTTTTCTCAGCCCAGTCGAAGTGACACAGTTGCAAACTTTCTTGTTCAGGCCAGTTGAATAGCCTTTCCGTTCGATCATGGTTTCAACATTCGATTGTGAAATCATTCTCGTGCCATGTACTATCATTCATTCAATCCTACTGGGCTGTTGGCTGTTACCTGTGGGTGCAACGTTCAAGCACGTTTGGGCCGCAGCCAGGTCACGTCTGTCTGGGGTTCGGCAAAACATGCCCTTTAAACATGCCAGGACCACAAGAGTGAAGCTTTTTCGCACAGAAGCGTTCACACAAGGAAGCTTTTGCACATGGCAAACTGTTACGCAGAGGAACTTGTACAGAAAGAATCGGTTTTACACAGAGAAGCGTTTACACAGAGAAAGTGTTACACAGAGAAAACTGTTATACGAAGGAACCTTTAGACAAAGGAAGCTTTACACCAAGCAATGTTTTACACACAGAAGCTTTTACGCAAAGAAGCTCTTACACAGAGAGGCTATTACACAGAGCAAGCTTGTACACAGAGAGGCTGTTGCACAGAGATGCTTTTACACAGATAACCTGCTATCCTGAGAAGCTCTTACAAAGAAAGCTTTGCCACAGAGAAGCTGTTACACAGAGATAGCGTTTACACAGAGCCAGCTTTTACACAAGGAAAGCCCTTAGACAGAGAAGCTTTTACACAGAAGAAGCCTGTTACACAGAGAGAGCGTTTACACAGAGCCGCTTTACACAAGGAAAGCCATTGTACAATGCGATTTACGACTCTCAGCTGCAAAACACAAAAGTATTACGCACGCAGCCGCAGCAGCGAGGAACCTTAACACAGCCATTCCACTGCGATCTGCAGAGACTGAGTTGCAAAACACAAAAGAAATACGCACAATGGCTAGTTACTCAAATTGCAGCTCCAAAACCGGATCTCGACGCCCATGCACAAAAGCGATGATTTTGAAGCACTTTTAAAAGACATTTTAAAAGGAAAATCATCAGCGCCAAAATGGAGAAAAACTTGCTGCCAAAGCACCACTCGCAACTTTCACGCAATTAACCACTACAATACGATTTACGACAGGGACTTGCAAAACACAATAAAATCGCAAGACAGTATAATTCAGAGCATGTACCTTTCGAGACACCCTGACGCAGCCATTCCACTGCGATCTGCACAGATTGAGTTGCTCTGGACGCACTGATCCCTGGGCTAGTGAGAATGTGACTTCATGATCTCTTACGGCACATGCCAAACTGGACACAATGATCTCTGGGCTAGTGAAAATTTAACTTCATGATCTCTTGAGGCACATGCCCACTGGACACAATGATCTCTGGGCTAGTGGGAATGCGACTTCATGATTTCTTGAGACACATGCCCACTGGACACAATGATCTCTGGGCTAGTGAGAATGTGACTTCATGATTTCTTAAGGCACATGCCAACTGGACACAATGATCTCTGGGCTAGTGAGAATGTGACTTCATGATCTCTTGACGCAGGTGCCAAGTGGACACAATGATCCATAACTCAGAGTTTCCTCCATGAAACTTCCTTTGATTATCTCCGATTTAGGTACCAAAACTGGCAATTAAACATGTTCGCTGCAAACCCTAGGTTTGCCCGTGGCGAATCCCGCATATCCTTTGACTTGCTCAAATCCCTGCGTAGCTACGGTATTAAGTTTTTTGACTTTCCAAAACAACCTAAAACCCAAAACCCTAAATTAAAACCCTAAATCCTGAAAACTTAAAGTCAAAATCACTGCGCATAGCCAGTGTTTTCATTCACCCTCTGGCGATAAGTATATATTGTTTGGATGTGTTGTTTGAGTGTGGGCGAACCCAGGGGTTGGAGGGAACATGTTTCTATTCTTGTCATTTGTTTGGGACACTGAAGAAACACAAACTGACATAGCTATAGAAAACGGATGAACGTGGCCCATTTTAGTTCGATGATTTACCTCTTAAAATTGTGATTGTCCATTGCAAACTCTTAGTTTACCAGGGTAAATCCGCCAATAGTCCATTGATATTCCCATTAGATTCCCATTAGCATCTCATTCTCCATCAATATCCATGATATTTTATTCCATTAATCATTCCATGATCATCCATTAATTCCCTCCCCCGATTGAGTATCATTCATATCCCAGAATCATCTGCGGAATTGCTTATTCGACACATCTCAATGCACCAATATTCCATGAAATCCCCCCAAAAAAACCATTGATACCGTAGCATGAATGTGATATATTCATCCCAATATCAAAATATCCATAATATGTAATCCATGATATTAATCTCGCTGCATATCATTATGTAATAATGAATACCCATGGATAATCATGATATCATTAATATGATATTCATCCCAGAATCATAATATCCATAATATGTAATCCATGGTCTTAATCTCTCTCCATATCATTATATAATCATAAATACCCATGGATAATCATGATATCATTCATATGATATTCATCCCAGAATCATAATATCCATAATATGTAATCCATGATATTAATCTCTCTCCATATAATTATGCAATAATGAATATCAATGGATAGCCATGATATCATTAATATGATATTCATCCCAGAATCAAAATATCCATAATATGTAATCCATGATATTAATCTCTCTCCATATTATTATGCAATAATGAATATCCATGGATAATTAATCATGATATCATTCATATGATATTCATCCCAGAATCATAATATTCATATACATAATATTAATCCATGAATCTCTCTCAATCGCCCCGAAGAATTCAGCTATGAAAAAAACCACCGCTCCATTGCCGCTCCATCCCCAAATGCACAATGTTTATGGATGTTTATGGGTGGTATAATCATTATAATCCCCAAATGGAAACAACAAATTGCATTGAGTATACCGGTATACCACATTAATATCTACTATCTGGTTATGACTCACATAGCCATGGAAAATCACCATTTTTAATAGGTAAACCATCTATAAATGGGCCATCTATAGCCATTTCCCATGGCTATGTTAGTCATAACCAGAGGGTATGATTTCCCAAAATCACCCCTAGATGCCATCACATCGGTCCCAGCGTCTTGTTCTTCACCACCCATCTGGGAGGTGGTAATCCTAGCTGTAGGGAGATCGTCCAAGCCTGGCTTCATGTGGATTCATGGTGATTCATGGTAATTTCATTGGATTGTACAATACATCGTTTTTCATATGTTGCACATACCATCAGTTTCCTATAACTTCAAATGAATGGGAAGCAACATTAGACATACAATATTAGTTGGATGGGGGACCATGGGGGAATATCGATTCCGTCCCCTCGTCACCAACACACATGAAAGTTTGAGCGCCCTTTGTGTTTGTACCAATGTTCGCTTTTAGTCTATACATGGCAACCCAATCAATAATGGAGAACATGATGATGATACTGTGTAAATCATTCTTTTCGGGACAGCCTATATATCCGACGTTTGAGAAATCCCTCCAGCAGAGTCACTAGAGTCACTAGAGTCTCTGCTGGCAAGTCTTCCAGCTTGGGTTTCTTCATGGTTCTCCATTTTTCACTGATAAAACCAAGCAGCAGAGTCTCCCTTGTAGCTCCCTTCCTTGTGGGCAAGGCTCAACCACCACTCTTCGCCCCACTGCCATGGTAGGTGTGTTTTAGTCTGCAACAATAGGCCATCCCCAGATTTACATATTGACATCAATCATATGATCACATCCTCAAATGGTAGACTTTTCGGTTTTATATGGGATTTACAATGGATTTACCACATGTGTTTTACATCTATTGCAAGGTTTGTTCTTGGGCTTCACGCTAGGTTTACAGTATCACTGGGTTTACATATGATTACATACCATGAAACATCCCCTGAAACTTTCTTGGTCAAATCCCCATATAGTATCCTACTATGATTTGGGGATTAATGTCAGGTGCGAATCATTACTGGGGGAAACCCACATTTACACATCGTATTACCCAGTAATGTTTTATGGGCTTTATCTGGGAAATACACATTTACATAAGTGAAGGTTTATTCTTGGGCTTTATAAGATGTTTTTTTTTCCCCGGTGTACCCATCATTACCCATCACTCAAAAAACCACGGCTCCATCCGCATCTTTGCGTCCAAAGAGAAGGCGGGGCGTGTTAAGGTGGCCCAATGGTAGAGCATGATGCCTGCCGCCGTGGCTGGCGATTGCTGTGTTTTTCCTTCTATCTTCTAGGGTGCTAAAATAACCATAACAGCAATGATTGCAATTGATAATGATAATACGTAGGTATCTAAATGCGATATATTGAAAATATAGCCCGAAAATTGCTTTCCAAACATTTGGGATTGCACTTTTGAACTGGTACCATTGGATATGTTTTAAAACAGACAGCCCGGTGGCGGGCTCAGCGCCTTCCAAGCTGATTGTCTGACATCCAGATAAAGGCTGCTTTCCGTAGATTGCGTAGTGGCCTGAGCGTGGCTTTCTCTGAAAATAGGATGCTACTAAATCATACTCCGCTGGTTGATGATCATTTTCCCTAGTAGATTTGCTATATGTTGCTATAACTGGGGGGGGCATACCCGATTCACGCACAAGCATTCTTCACTGATCACCGGAAAATAACACGCATTTGTTTTTTGCACATTTTGTGGCACAGTACATGGGTCTTGCGCTGGTCTTGCTGTTTCCTCTTTGCCTATTCTGCAGCACGATGCAGCAAAAAAAAGGCTGTGGATACAACCTCACTGTATCTGACTGAGTCCATGAGTAAGAGATCCACAAATCTTTGATCTTTTAAGAAAAAATGGTAAGGCTAATCTGCAGGATCCAACAGCACCAAGGTGCTGCGAGTGCTCTGAAGTGGCCGGTACTTTTCCAGCGTCTGCATGGCACCCAAGAGCTCATTCTCCGGGCTACGGATGTAGCTAAACTTCCTGCCAAAAAACGATGGGATTTCTTTTGGTCTTGGGGACTGAACATGGTGTTTTTACATGTTTTTACTGTGTTGTTTCTTTTGAACCACCGTTTCTTTGGCAATTTCGCTAGGGGAAATGATGATTGACTATTGAATTTCGATGCCCTCTTTTCAGACCAGTCCGTATACGTAAACCTTGGGGCCTTGGGTAATTTAGGAAAAAACTGCGGGATGGTGGACACACCAAACCAAAAAATGTGCTTATATATCTCATAGGAAAAAACGAGTTTTTAGATGTCACCATTCGCGATCAAAAAGATTGGTTTCACCAGCCCCCCCAAAAAAATGAACATTTCCCCTCTGGCAGCGGAAATGTTCTGTTGGGAGCCCCAGTTATTGTGGATAGCCACCAAGCATCGAGATACCTGGTAACATGGCAATGGAAAGTCTCATAGTCTCATGGACTAAAATGCCAAAAGCTCCAGAAAAAGGGGAAAAAACCAGCCGATATGAGATCGAATGATTTTTCCCTGGAAGGGATTGCAGCATTTTGGCCCGGGCCATTGTTTCCATGTGTTTCCATTCCGATTATTCTATATCTGAGAACAGCATATAGGTGCTTGGCACCGCGAATCATTGTGGTATAATAATATATAGATGTGGTGAAAATATAGTCAACCTAATAAACCTAGCATCAAAATGCATAAAACCCGAACAAAAACGCAGTACATCTAAACCTACTGGTACCACAATCCCCAACAATAAACACAGTAAATACGTGTCTGGGTAAATTATAATAATTCACTAACCTGAATTAAGGCCATTTGGGGATCATTTCCCTAAAATAAACCATGATTTCCAGGGGCTCGGTCGCAGTGAGGTCGTTATAATTTACCCAGATACGTATATAAATACTATATTAATCATGGCCATCGTGCAGCATTGGCCGTTTTCGCAGCCCGTCTTGAAGGATCTGTGGGGGCAAAGCTCCAAGCGTAGCACGCAAGTGCCACTGTGCATCACGGCAATCCTGGGTTCTGCAGAGAAAATCCTCAAGGATTGATCGTGTCTGATGGGTCCAAAAAGGATAGCGGCTAGAAACCATCAGAAAGCCATAGAACACAACAACATTCGGCCATCTCCGGCCGCTTTGGAATGTTTTGGACACCACATTTTATGAAATTTTGATCTTACAAATAGACCAC
The DNA here is from genome assembly GCA_947184155.2 of Cladocopium goreaui. Classification (NCBI taxonomy): domain Eukaryota; class Dinophyceae; order Suessiales; family Symbiodiniaceae; genus Cladocopium; species Cladocopium goreaui. Next base: position 163,782 of record CAMXCT020001200.1, read on the forward strand.
TTGCGAAAGATCCTCGGAATTAGAACTGAAATCTAGGCAGCTAACCGAAACACAGCAAATACACACACACACATCTACAAGGATTCCACAGTATGCATAGGCCTGCATAGGTATATGCGAAACAAACAAATAGAGATCCTGAGCAAGTAATCAAATATATCAAATCAGCTACACAATTTAAATATAGTTAATATGTTACTAATCATTATACATTTATATAATATAAATATGTTTCATATTGATTCATATTGTGTCATTGTTTCACAGCATTTTCGACATATAAACTTTCGATTATCTCTGATTCAACAAGGACCCGCCCCCTCTCGTACTCCTCCCCAGCCTGGAGAATTGCCGATGCCAAGTGTCTTTTCGTGCATCCCAACCCCTTCATCATAGTCAATCTGGCTTAGGCAAACACTCCAAGGCGTCACCCAGTACGACTCACAGCGTCGGCTGGGTGGCATGCCTCGGATATCCATGTCACTAGTAGATTGAAACTACCATTCCAAATGTTGGTTGAATTTAATAAGTTTTATTTGAGGAAACCCATGGGTTGCTGATGGTTTGCCGGGTTGTGTGGACAATCCTGGCCATGAAACCAGTGTTTCCACCCAGGCACATTCAAGGAATGGCCCCACCGGCCGTGGGCTTTGAGCTGCGAGGAAATCATCAGGGTTGGGCAACTTCCCCTCACAGCACCCCATCCTGCGTTGGCGTTTCACGGCACCTGTGAAACTGAGCCAAAACGCTGAAAAATACACGATGCCAGGATGCCAGCGCTGGAGCCCCAATCCATTAGCTAAGTGGGTTTGGAACTATAGTCACGTGGATTTTTGATGGCTATGGCTATATCTATAGTCAGATGGGTTTTAGATCAACTTATAACTAGGGTCCCCCTTCCTGTGGGAACGGTTTGGAATATTGAGGAATCAGCTTCAGCCCTGTGACACAGTCGGATCCCTTCGTGTCTAGAAATTGCCAAAAAGATTCAAAAAGTAAGGATACAGATCAATCTGGGGAACACTCTTGAATACACACCCATTTCATAGCAAACATGCCGCTACATACCGAGTTTGATCTTCACATGCCGTAGGCACCACGAACCCCTGGGCACTTCCCTCGGACGCCTCTATGAAGGGATCCTGACCAGAGATGGGTGGGGATATGACCTACGCAGCCATATTCTACTGGGATGGTTCTGCAAGTGCTTGGAGAAAAAAAAACCTGTTTTTTTTGGGGGGTGAGTCTTGTAGTTTTACGTTCTTTGCGATACAAACAACCAATGAATTCAATGGCAGGCAATATTCTGGAGGGGAGTTCCGCTGAGCGGATCTTGATGAAATGCATACACATGCAAATTGAAAAAAAACTTTCTTCGAGACACCTTCTGTGGCTAAGGTGCGTTGTGGCAACTTGGCCCTTGGAATCCATTGAAATTTGGAAAACGCATAGCAAACCCCAAAATTAGAACAATTTTGTTGAACGCTTGCAAAAATAAGAGGCGAGCATCATCCATGAACCTATACCTTCCTCTAAGTTAATAATATAGGATAAATACCCTCTGGTAATTTAACGTAGCTATTGAAAATGGCCATTAGTAGTGGATTTTCCCGTTAAAAATGGTGATTTTCAATAGCTATGTTAGTTTACCAGAGGGTATAGAATGATATGGCCTTTTTAAACCCATCGTTTCTCCTGAATTTACCACGCGAAACGAAGCAACCTGCCTCCTGCAAGCTGCACTTCAGCAGGACCTCAGCCACAATGATGCTTGGACTGAACATGACTGAACCCAGCAGCTCCCTCAAGTGAGCATTCATGGCGAATATGAATATTAATAGATAATGACTATTATAGATCATATTATAGATATCTTAATGGAATAATACATTAATGATCATTAATGTGATTATGTAAAAAATATCAACCTAGATATGGAATGATATGTGCATACAGAACCATATGTCAATGACATTCATTACACAAATCATCCCCAAGGGCACTTGACTCATGCCACTGAAAAGGCCATGGCAATGTCGCCGGTGGACCATTCCTGGCATCCTCCAGGGTGCGGTTGTGAATCATGTCGGTGATCTCCAAAGCGACATGGTTTATAGATGCTTATAGATGCTTATAAAAATTTAATGATATTATGTATATATATATATATGTTTATAGCCATGCATTCTCCGAATATCTCCTAACTCGGGGAGGTACACACGCTTTTATTGCTGATGTCGCCAACAATTTCCTTGTCTCAGCAGTTTGAGGTGGGCAACATGCCACACTTGGGCAGCATAGACATGCTCCCCCTTCAAAACCGCGACTATTGGGATCATCTGCATGTTGCCTTCGTTTCATAGATACGCGATGATACGCGCAGGTTGTAATAATTCCATAGAATTCCATGTTCTTCCCAAATCCAAGACAGGAGGATTGATTAACACATGGTGGTTTTGGTTACTTATCGCCACCTGTTGGGGAATGTTGGGAGGTCTGCATGTGAGGTCGCAAAAACAATGGTCAACCACATCCGAATTTTGTTTGGTTAAATCTGCATGTCGATGTTCAAACTGTTCAACCACAAAATGTTGATGCTTAAATCCCCTTTCTGGTCGGTTAAATCCCTCCATATTTGCTGGCAACACTTAACATCTGGTTATTTAACATAGCCATGGAAAATCCCGTAAATAAATGGAGGTTTTAATGGGAAAATAATCTATGAATGGGCCATTTTCCATGGCTATGTTAAATAACCAGAGGGTACTCTCACATTCTACCCCGGCCCCCTCCTCTTCGAAGGTGTCATGCCGACTACCTGCAAGCGAAGTAATGTCAAACAGTGATCATCTGCTACTAAAATGGTACCCCCAAGGATTAACAACCCTTGAAGGAAATGTCACCACATCAGTATGCCGCACTTTGAGCTATATATCAGCCATTTAGGATGCAAAATCATATGGGAAGCTATCAGCACTGGTTCAAAGAACATGTTGCAGGAAAACCCTCTATTTCATGGTAAAAACCACGGTTTCCTGTAGATTTTCTCATCAACCAATCTATTGATATCAGCCTGCTGCGACAGGCCGCCCGGTCGGGCCTTGGGTCTTGGACATTCTGATCGACCTGTTCAAAGTTCGGCCAGTGCCCTCTGAAAGGGGTTGCTGGATATTACTATGCATTGTCTATGTGTATATATATATATATATGTGTGTGTGTAGGATTGTGTAGGTAGATAGATAGATGGATAGATAGATAGATAGAGATAGATAGATAGATAGATAGATAAGATAAAATAAGATAAGATAAGATAAGATAAGATAGATAGGATAGATAGATAAATAGATAGATAGATAGATAGATGGATGGATGGATGGATCGATGGATCGATGGATCGATGGATAGATGGATAGATGGATAGATGGATAGATGGATAGATGGATAGATGGATAGATAGATAGATAGATAGATAGAATATTAGATTAGTAGATAAGACTAGATAAGACTAGATAAGACTAGATAAAATTTAGATAATATTACATAAGATTAGATGAATATTAGATGAAGATTAGATGAACATTAAATTAGATTAGATTGAATTATTAGATAATACATATGCACTTGTATATAATTATAATATACATCTACCTGGATACATTGGTTAAGTCACCCCCCTTGCTATTGTGTGGCTAGCCCCATCCTCACTGTCTTTCACTTTCGAGATGCACCGATGTACTGAAACCCCAACCATGTACATTAAAGTAATTAACTCCCAAAAATATGGACAAGTCAAATCCACCTTTTTAGTAGATACATATATATATATTATGTAGTAGCTTCACATATTTAGATACATATTTACGGTAACTAAAATAGCTGTAAATCACCGCTCCATGGGGCTTGCAATATACACACCTATATCAACTGCGCCAGGCCCAGGTCCCTACCTCAAAATGCCATTGCCATGTTGGACAGGCCCTAACTCCGGCTGCCATATTGTCAAAAATAAGGGAAAACATGTGGTGAAATATGATGAAATATGATAGGTATACCATAGATTTCATATGTACCTCACATAATTATATATATATACAAATTCGGTACTTAATGACACAAATTGAAATATTATCTACTTGACACTTGATGCTTGGCAAACTTTTGTCATTCACGTCATATCGTTGATGGCGAGTTTTTGTTAACCCATGAGCCATCATGCGCCGAAATAAAATAATTGGGCTTTCCATGATTTTCCAATTCAATACGGCTGTTCTTCATGGTACCCCTCCCTTCGAGCAAGGCAGCCACTGGGCGCAGGACTTCGCGTTGGGCTCTGGATCTAGATGGTTTTAGATGGCTTGAGGAACACTCTTCCCGTCCTCCGATCTGACTGTCAGCCACTGGTCATTGGTCATGGATGGCCATTGCAATCCAATCTTTCCTAAATCAGTAGGTTTTCAGCCCTGGAGCACTCCGTTTTTGACTCCGGCTGTAACCGCCGCTCGAGTGGCGGCAGTGGCGGCAGGGTGCTGCTCGGTACTAGTGCCGGGCAAGTCGACAGGACACCGAACCATTCGACGAGTAATGCGCGATCATACATGCGCAGCAGCAATGCCTATAGTACCTATAGAACTTTTAGGAAGCGTCGGCAGTCCGCGGCCACATGTGTTACATTTGTGACCAAGTCACCCCCATATCAAAAATGTTCAAAACTTGTCTGTACTCAAATGATATATAATTTAGTTATAAATCAGTCTGATCTAGGAACAGCAGTGGGTTACTAGAAAGAAGCTGCAATGCCGAGCCGGAGCTTCAATGCTCCAACGCCTGTTGATCCTTGCTGCAAGGCCATGTCCATCTGGGATGGTCATTCTCCCTGCCGGTTGACCGATTTGGTGCTAGCCACTTTTGGACAAACTCGTTTTATAACTGGTTGGTGGTTGACCTACCCCTCTGAAAAATATGAAAGTCAGTTGGGATGATTATTCCCAATATATGTAAAAATAAAAAATGTTCCAAACCACCAACCAGATAAATATTCTGGGAAGCCTATGGAAGCCTATGGATACATCCAGTGATTTCATTTGGCCATCTCCACCTAAAAACTCGTCTCCTGTTTTCGTGCCAGCTAAACTGGAGGGCAGTGCCGGGACGTGGTGTCCCTGCAACGGCCATTTTTTTGCGCCGCGGGCACTCCGAATTTCTCGGGTGACTTGGTGAAATATGTGGAAATAGCATGAAAGAATATGAAGGAGCCATACATTGCATATGTTGGACTTCCAGATTTTACCTCGGGGGTACCATAGTCATAGAATCCTTCTGATTCGTGTCGCTCACCAGGACAGCCAGAGCATGCCACGCCCCTTGCATGCATGGAAACCAACGACCAAATGAAAAAAAATGCTGGCGAATCGCTTTCATTCCTGGACTGCTTGGTTGTTTTCGACCCATCCCAAAACATCCTTAAACATATTCGTCAGGAGGCACTCCATATCAGTCCCGGTAGAATGAAAAGCAAAACATAAAGTGTGCACTGTATTTGGATATATTTGGATATATTTGGCATACCACTAAGATCCACTAAGCCAGCCAGTTTTGGCAACAAAAAGTGGGGTAGCTGTCTCAAGCACGGCACTTGGAGGTCCCGTTGGGGTTACACATGGGAATATAACCATAGTTGTAAAGGCCCCTGTATCCCAACTTATGGATATGAACTCACCATAATTATACCGATGAAACTAACCCCAACTGCACCTCCAAACAAATGCCATGCTCAACAACAACCCATGCAGGTGCAGTGCGTCAGTTGGAAAATCTGTCGCATCACGCGAACGCACCTCACCATTCACAGGCCAACAGGCTGGTCAGGAATCAGAAGTGCTTAGTCGGGATTGACCCGATCTGCAGAACTAAATCCATGACTGATGTTTGTTATATGTAAGCATGTGTACATATATATATATAATTACATATGATTATATATGTATATATATGTGTGTGTGCATGTGTCTGTGTGTGTGGGGTCAATGTCCATACACATAGAATTGCAGACACACACACATTATATATATATATACACAACTGTATGTGTATACGTATACAATATGGACATACATACCGTCCATATGAATGAAATTGCTCTGCTGTATTTAAGGAATGGAACAAGCCCAGCTGTGCGATTCAGATCATGACGTGCCCAGTTGTGATCTTCCAAGACACTCAGATAGGGCCTTTGAGACCCATCTCCTAGAGATGCCCACAATCTATCCGTACCCTCCAGTAAATTAACGCAATTCTAAGATATAACATAGTATAATAACATATAATTCTATGGAAATCCAACCATTTGTAGAACATGCATTGGTAAACCATTGGTTTTCCACAAAGGAAATCATGTGTTTTTCTGAAAAAAAGCGTTTCGCCATATTTTTTGGATACAAAAAAAACACAATGATTCAGGCCATAAATTGGGATAGGTTCCCCAATTCCAAGCATAGCTCTCATCATTTTGAGACAACCTCAATCATCAGATTGTCGGTTATATATCCCATGATATTCCCATTATATATTCATATACATATATATATATATCTATATATCTATATCTATAAACATTTTTTTTTATATATTATACCCACATATATATATATGTATATGTATGTATATATATATATATTCTATCATATTCCCATTATTGTTAGTTCATACCTCCACTTTGCA
>CAMXCT020001201.1:0-170378 GCA_947184155.2 Cladocopium goreaui
ATTTCAGTGGCTGTGTGTAAGCCTCTTCTTGGTCTTGGTCTTGCTTGGGTGGATGGCTCCTCACATTGGAACACATCAGGCAGAATTTCTGGCCAGAATCACCTTTGCTGGCCCACACCTGCTTGTGAGCAGCTCCATCACACAACATCATTTTGAAGTTTAGGAATATTGTGACATCCCCTGTGGAACTTTTCAAGGTGAATCCAACCTTTGGGTTGGCAATTGGGCAACAAAAGATGCTGGTGAGGATGGTGGCAACCATTTGGCTGATGCCACCATTGACAGTGGATACGAATGAGCTTCTCTCCACTGCCAATGTCAGCCAAGAGTCTTCCTGGTGCATGTGGATGCCAAAGGCATCAATGGTGCTGTATATGCACCAGGTTTTTCTTTCAGCTCTCCCCAAAATGTTGCCTGGAATTATCTCATCGCAGTATAAACATAAACCCCATGGTTGGTCTATGGTGCTTGGAGACCTCCTGTGGCACTCCTGGATGAGCTTGGTGAAGCTTGTGTTCTTGTGGTAGAGGTTGGCCATGTAGACCAGTAAATTGGTGTAGTACATGGGTGCAGTGGACCCATCTTCCAGCTCCAATGTGCTCTGCTGGATGAGTGGGCCAAGTGATCCACCATGGTAATCTCCCAGCAGCTGCAACCTTGCTTCTCTTTGGTGATTAGATGACACCAAATCTGGAATGCCAGATTTACTGGCTTCCTGTAGGATTGCTTCCAGTGCTGATTGGCTGTGGGCTGGCAGCTTGGCCTTGAATTGAAGCAATTGCTCCAGCTTGATCCTCTTGGAGGCATGCTCAGATTCCATGTTGGAGGTCATGGCACAAAAAGCTGAAAGTTGGAAGTTAAAGATATCAATTGCTGTTAACTGTTGTGTTGCTAAATACTGCATGAACCACCTAAGCATATCAGCTGTCACATCACCACATGCCATGTGCAATGTATATGTGGCATTTTCCAACTTAGTTGGTGTACAATGGCCTCTTGGCTATGTCATTGTCCATCATGTGTGAAAGGGTGTTGGCAAAGCAAGCTGCACAGCCACAAGGTGCAACTCTTGCAGCACTGAGTTGGCTATATTCCATGGCCTAGATGGCCTTTGATGCAAGCAGATGCAGCCATGAACAGATGACCTCTGTGGTCTTTGGATACAACAATGACATTGAATTTTTGCCTGAAGCTTTGCTTTCTTGCAGGTCTCGAAAACCCCTGGATCTCTTCAGCAAGTATTACTGGGATCCTGCCCCAACAGGGAAAGAATGCCACTCATAGTTTGGGAATGGCTCTCTCCATGGTATTGTTCTGGCTCAGACTTTCTTGCCATTGGCTTTCATGTAGGCTCGCCATTCTTTCCTGGATGGCAACCTGACACCAGCAAAGTTGGGCTGCCAACAGCTGCTGCAACCTTGCTTGTTTCCTCTGCATCTCACGCATCCATATGGCCCACCATGTTTGGGCTTCTTGGCATGCAGTTTGGTAACTGGTGTAGCTGACTTCTTGGCAGCAGCTTTGCTGGCAGCACATTTGGTGGCTGGCTTCTTGGCTGGGCCCATGGCTGCAGTGCTGGCAGGGTGCTTGCCCACAGCAGCAGTTGAGGCATTTGAAGCTGCTGGTCTCTTCATGCCCTTGCACTTCTTCTGCTGCAGTAAAGCATCGAAGTGTGCATTCTCCATGGCCTCCAAAGTCTGTTGGTTGTGATCTTCCTCCCAGGGTTGGAAAGAAACATTAGAAAATATAAGTTTTATTGCATAACAATTAAAAGAAAATTTTGCTTGTTCATGGCAGCAATCAGGAATTCACTCCTCTGGAGCACTTGCTGCCTTCTCTTGCACATCTGCCAATGGCAATGGCTCTGAAGGCTGGGCAATGGTGGCAGCAGGGGCAGCAGTGGACCTTGCAGGAGTTGGCACCACAGGTTGGCTACTTGCTGGACTGGCATCCAGCAAGGGTAGTCCTGCCCTTGCAGGGGCATACTTCTGCAGCAGCTTCTCCAACCTGTCCATTTGACTTGGCTCCTGCATGGAAGTGGTGCTGGTAGTTCTGGCCTGTTGCTTTTCCTGATGCTTGCCCTGGAGCATCTTGTTGTTGCCTCTGCATGCCACCTGATGGAGGCACAGCACAGAAAAAATGTAGGGAATGTGACATATACACACATATATATATTGAAAACTTCAAATTGCAGAAAAGATGTCAAAGGTTTATGGGTCAGGCCTTCTTCATCATGGCAGCCAATGGAATTGTGCGACACTCTGGAGTTTCTTGGCCATAGCATTTGGCCAGCCATTGGGACCCCAATTGGTTTGGATCATTGGGGTAGATCTGGCATGCTGGTGCACCACCTGCTTTGCCCATGGCTGCATCTTGGTGCAAAGCCTGGATATCACCCAAAAGACTGTGGATGGCATGTGGTTGTAGCTCTGGTTTGCCTAAGCAATGCTGCTGGTGCAACACTATGGCCACAGCTTGGCACTTGGTATTTTCTCTCAAGGAAGAGACACCCATAGATACTAGTCTTTGGGCAACCACTTGAAGCTGGTCCTGAATGGTCACATTGGATGCCATCCTGGTCCAATCTTTGGCAGTCAACCATGCTGGTAAATTGTTGATCACTTGGCTGGCTTTGGAAAGCCTCACAGGAGCCCCAGTGACTGGTTCCAACTTTTCAATGGCTGCATTCAACTTGGTGGCCAAGTCTGCTGGAAAGTGGTGGGCTTCCACCTCTTCAAGCATGGTGACAATGGCTTGGGTAGTCCAAATGTCAACAGCAGAGATCTTGGAGCACAATGTGGTAGTCATGGTTTCAACAACTTGGCTGCTGGGCCTTTTTTCCACCAATTTAGCCAAATGCTGGATTTCTGCTTGGAAATCAGATACCTTCCACAAATGGGTCATGGCTGCAGCAAGGTTATTGGAATTGGTTGGAAGGCACAAATGGCAAGCTTGGCTTGGAGCCTATATGTATCAATGTCATGTTGGAAAAATGCATAATGAAATAAGGAACCTAATGCAAATGGCCTATTGTAGCCTTTGTTGTCTTGACATACATGTTTGAAACATGGATAACCTTATAATGGCTTTTGATAACAGAAAACAGTATGGCCATCAGGCCTTTGAAACAATGAATGGCCATGAGGCCTTTGAAACAATGAATGGCCATGTGGCCTTTGGCTGCCTGGCTCTTTTTTTTTCACTGGAAGACATGCACCATATTGGTGCTGGGTCAGCCTTGGCGGTCTCTGCTTGGCCAGCTGGGTCAGCCTGCTGTCACTAGAAAGATCAGGAGCCATGTTAAAACTCCAAACTGTATGGCCACATGGCCTTTGCAAGACAAATAAAGTTGATTCAAAATAAATGGCCTCAGTGGCCTTTGGCACTAAAATTGATATGTTCTATTTGGAATGGCCCATTGGCCTTTGTGAACAAAGTCTAGCCAGTGAGCCTGGCCTTGGTACTTCTGGGGAATCCTAAAGTTGGTTCCATGGCTGGCTTCCATAGATGTAGCTCTCTGGGCCTGCCACCTGAACCATGGTTCTCCCATCCAGGTCTCAATGAGTTGGTTACATTGCCACCAGTTCCTGGCCTCGTATGCTTGGCAGTACTGGACCACTTTGCTGGCCCATTGACTTGTGGCTGTTTGGCTGGCTAGCTCTTGGCTGTATTGGTGAACAAGGTTTTCCACCTGCTGCCACCTACTGGCTTGGTGGCTGTTGGCTAGCCAGATTGCTTTGTACTTCCAGCCTGTTTGTTCCTTTTGGTGGCATATGGATGCCTTTGGAGCCGGGGTGCTGCCTGCAGGATTGCTCTTGCCCATGGTGGCTGTAGAGCTGCTTGATGATGCTGGTGGCTTTGCTGGTGGCTTTGCTGGTGGCTTTGCTGGTGGCTTTGCTGGTGGCATTGTTTGCAACTTTGCTTGTTGCTTTGCTGGTGTGATCTTAGGTGGAGTGGTGGGTGCCATTGTACCCAAGGCCTTTGGTGGAGTCACAGGAGCTGCCTGGCCCAAGGTTGCAGCACTTACGGTTTTTGGTGGGTGAGCTGGTGCCGCTGGCATGGTGGAAGGCAATCCTGGTGTAGGCATGTCTTTGTGGCCTGATGGAATTGGTTTTGCCTGGGGTCGCAAGGGCCTCTGCATGGGCTGTGGACATGATTGTGGTGATGGAAGTATGTATGGGTGTGGTTGCCTGATTGGTGGTTGGAATTGTAAAGGTGATACTGTTGCCTGTAGTACTTGGTGGAAAGGCTGAAGTGGCTTGAATGGTGGAGGGGGATGTTGTGCTACTTTGATTATTGGTTGTTGTTGAAGTGGTAGCTGGCTTGGAGGCTGCTGGTTGGTTGGTGGATCTGGTTGAAGTGGTAGCTGGCTTGGAGGCTGCTGGTTGGGTTGTGGATGTGGTTGAAGTGTTGGCTGGTTTGGAGCCTGCTGGTTGGGTTCTCTGTTCATGGCATCTATGGCCCTGTCAATGGTGGCCTTCTCTCTGCTCAGCTGGTCTGCCTCCAACATGGCCAGATGCTCCCTGGCCTCTCCTGGAATTATGGTCCAGTTGGTGGGCACTGATGTGGGAGTAATGGTTCTGTTGTCATCTCCTGGCTCACCAACTGGACTGACTGGATTGGAAAACACAGTGCGGTTTGACATGGCTGGCTGCTGCTGGGGTTGGCTCTGTTGGCACAACCTCTATGGTGTTAGGAAACCTAGTTGTTGGTTATGGATTGCTTATAGTGTGTTTATGTGTGTGTTTGGCTTTGGTGGTTCATAGTAAAACATATTATAGTTAGTATGTTTGAATTGAATGCATATAACTTGTATGTGTGTTTGTTAAATTTTAAATATATATCAAATTTAATATATAAAAATATCATATGTACATGTGGTATCTACATGTAAATATCTATATATAATATGTATTATTCAAACATATTGTGATCCTGGGCCAAATGTTTCATTGTTTCAAACAAAATCATGACTCAACTACCAATACATTTTCCACAAAAAAACAAAATAAATAAATAAAAAAAACAAACCAACAATTAAAACTTTTATTTATTTTGCAAAAATGCTAGGTTCATATTCTGAACCTAACTCTTGATTTTTGAGAGTTAGGTTCAGAATCTGAACCTAACTCTAATTTTTGAAGTTAGGTTCAGATTCTGAACCTAACTCTGGATTTTTGAGAGTTAGGTTCAGAATCTGAACCTAACTCTGAGTTAGGTTCAGATTCTGAACCTAACTTTGTTTTTGATAGTTAGGTTCAATTCCTGAATTTAGATTTTGCTTTGTAAAATTAAACAGAAACAAAATTTGTTTTATAAATATTTTCAAATTTTACCTAAATATTACTTTTATTTTGCAAAATAAAATTAATAAATATCTATATATTATTCAAAAAAAACAATATATTCAGCAAAATATCAATGAAACCAACCAACCACTACAAACCTACACCAATATATCAATATCTGAACATATATATATATATGTGCCATATAGCATATTGCATACATGGATGGCCATGAGGCCTTTGAGAATCATTGACACATGGATGGCCATGAGGCCTTTGAGAATGATTGACTTGAAATATAATTTCAAAATGGCCAGATGGCCTTTGAAGTGCATTGGCATGCCATGGCAATGGTATCAATGGCCATGAGGCCTTTGCTGCCAGCATCTGCTACATGGAATGCAATGATCTCCCACTGCCACATTTTTTTTTGGCCATGATCTGCTGTTGCAGTGATGGCTCATTGGCCCATCTGCTGGTGCATTTGCCCAGAACCATGGCAAACCTTACCATTGTGAATCATTGGGTAGGCAATGTGTAAACAAGATGAAGAACCTTATTTTTTTGATGAACAAATAATATATTGATTAGGCTTATTCAAATTAAGTTGCATGATGCATCCATGACATGACTTGGAAACACATGCAATGACTACCATAAAACAAAACCATGGAATGCAATCAAATTTGAATACATGAAATAAATACAGAAAACACAAAATCATAGATAGCCAAATCTGCAACTACCAATATCTGATGGAGCCATGTTGAATACAAAATGAACATGGGAAAACATTTGCAAACAAGATCAATGCAGGAAATGCCAAACATCTGGAACATCACTGGATGGCCCATGGGGCCTTTGCAAATGAAAATGGAAGTGACCAGTAATGTATGGCCCCTGTGGCCTTTGCTTGTGCATTCATGGCCCATGGGCCATTCAAGGCAGGCAAGCTGCTCACCAGTTTTTCTTGCCCTCAGCTGCATCTGCTCTGGGACATGGCCATGGTAGCCTGGCCTTCAAAAAACCTGGGCTTTGCTGGTGGCCCATGGTCTCACATTCTCCATTGCAGTCCATTCTGGTCGATGCTCTTGGTCCATGGGCTGCCACAAACCTGGCAGTGGCCTGCAGTCTGGAGCTTCCAGATCCAAACCCAGGACTGGCAATTCCTGGTGCTGCAATGGACTGAAAGGCGTGGCAGTGGTGGAAGGTGCTGGTACTTCCTTGGTAACTTCTGGTACACCTGGCTCTGGCCATGCTTCTTCTTCATGGCATTGGCTGTGGTGCTGTCATTGGGGCCAGCTTTCATGGCCTTGCTGGCCTTGCTGGCCTTCATGGCCTTGCTGGCCTTCATCACCTTCATTGCCTTCATGGCCTTCATGGACTTCATGGTCTTGGAGCTCTTCATGGCTGTCTTGGGTGCCATGATGGATGCTGGGTCGAATGGCTCTCAGGCTGGAAATCTTGGGCAGCTGGAGAATGGCTACCAGTGACTGGAATATTAACCCAAAAAAATGGTTTGTAAAAAATGGCCAATGGCCTTTGAAGCATGCATGAAACAATGGCCTTGTGGCCTTTGTGGCATGGACACAAAAATGGCCTAGTGGCCTTTGTTGGAGTTCCAATGCAAGCAGCTGGTTTTTTTGCAGCCAATGCTATTTGGTATCTGGTTTGGGCCCTTTGGCCTGGACAGCTCTCAGCAGCAGCTGGCTTGGCTAGTTGTACACACCTGCCAGTCATGATAAAAATGCACTTTTGGGTTGAACAAAATGCTGGATGGCCATTTGGCCTTCAAACTGAAATTGCCAACCAAAAAAATAGATAAACAGAACATGTATGGAATGGCCAAATGGCCTTTGCACAAGACACACACCTATGGCCTGGTCCTGCAAACACTGTGTAGAAGATGGGTGGCACCACCCTGGTGTCCTGCTGGAGCTCCTCCAGCTCTCTGTAGCTGTACCTGGGCCCATGGGGATCTGCTTGGCGTATGCATTGCCCAAGTGGCCTTTGAAAAAAATGGCCACATGGCCTTTGACAAAATGGCATTGCCTAAGTGGCATTTGAAAAAAATAAGTGGCCAACTGGCTTTTGAAAACCTTGCATGACCTAAGTGGCCTTTGAAAATATGAAATGGCCATATGGCCTTTGACAAAAGGATGTGGCTTTGAGGCATTTGAAACAAACACACAGCTGAGAGAAGTGTATATATATATATAAAACTATAAAATTAAGTTCGAAATGTTGGGTGGCTTTCACATATAGATTTGTATATACATTTGTTTGGTTTATTCTGTCTGGAATGTTGTAAGGTACACACACACATATATATATACATGGTAGCTATGTATGCTTGACACATATATACACTATTATATCTATAGCTATATATCCACCATGCTATGAACATATTGTCAGGTATGTGTTTAATATCCCTATAGATGTCAATTGGTTCTCTTACTATGAGCACCCCTTCTTATTTTAGTTGGTGTGGGTACATATGTTTAAGACTTGCTTCTCCACACATCCAACAAAAAGGCAAGTGGCTCAATCTCCTGGCCATTTTGGTAGCGCACCACCCTGTATATTCTATCTGGGTCTGCAGTGGACACAACCATGGGATTCATCAGGCTGTAATCCAGCCTAGGTGTTGCACTGCCATGCAAGCAAGGCATCTCAAGTACAGCCTAGGTACTTCAACCTGGGTGCTGCACTGCCATGCAAGGAAGTCATTCCATGGTATAAAAAGCACCAGTGCAATCTAGGAACCACGTCTCCCAACCACTGGCCCATTTGACAAGTCTCCATCTGGGCAAATCTATCGTGCCCGCGATGGTGTCTCTTCTTTGGGCCATGGTGCTGGGCTGCCAATGACACCAACATTCAATGGTAGTGGTGCACCAAACAGACATGTATGGTGAAGAAATTTGCAGTTGATGGCCATCTGGCCTTTGGCACAGACAGTGTTGTATAGCCAAATGGCTTTTGAAAAACATGGGCTTGCACTCAATACATGAAGGGCCAGAAAGGCCTTTGGCAAAGGAACCTCAAGCTGCAGCATCTTTCTTCACCTTCCTGTGGTTTTTCCCTGTGCATCCAATGTACTGGATGAACAAATTGGTCATCATTTGGTCTTTTTGGCCTTCTTTTTTGGTTGGGAAGCATCTCCTGCATGATCACCAGTGTCTTCATCATTGGCTTCCTCCTTTTGGACAATAAGTGCCTCATTCTTCTCCAATGGTGTTTCATTTGTCAAACATGGGATCTTGATCCCATCCTGGGTGACATGGCTCCACTGCATGTTGTAGGCATCTGATGTGCCCTTCTGAACCCACCAAAATGGAATCAAACATGTTTTTTCATCCTCAACAAACTTGTTGTTTTGGCTGTAAGGGCTGATGGCCCATACCTTGCCAAAATGATGGATGGCCACTTTCAGCTTGGCATCTTGCTTGGCCTTGGTGACCATATCCAATGGGATCAGCTTCAAAGCCTTCTTCTTCACTGGCTGAAGGGTATAACAGCCACTTGGATAGATTGAAAAGGAAACTTGGTCTGGCTTCACCTGGTGGGCTGTGTATGCCTGGTGGAGCACCATGGACACCTGAAGCTTTTCAAAATCTTGCTGGACCACCAGCCCAGGCATATGCATCTGTGCAATTGGCAAGGGGCACTGCATTGGCATTTTGTTCTTGGTGACTTTCCAAAATTTCAGATCTTGGTGATCTACATCCACATTTTCTGGCTGGTCTGCCAAAATGGCTCTATGCTGGAAGACTGCCTTCTGGTCATCCACTGACAGCAGCTGGAAAACTTTGGCTCCATGCTTCTTGGGGTAAAAGTACCTCACTTTAGACTAAAGCATGGCACAAGAATGTCAGATATACCTTTTGCTCTTTATGGCTTCAACAGGCACAATGTTCAAAGTTTAAAAATATCAAGCAGCCAAGGCACAAACCATCAATCTGGATGTGGCTGTTCTGCAGCAACACCAACCCTTTTGGCTTGGCATTCACCACATCTGTCACTGGTAGCTCTTCTCTGCCTTGGCTGCCTGTGTTTTTTTCATTTGGGTTTTTCATGTCTTCTGTGAAAGCTTCCAAAATGGATTCTAAGGATTCAAACTCCTTGCCTTCCCTGGAAAATTTCTGCTTGCCTGTCAAGAAAAGCATGGTTCTCACTGCCATCCTTCCAAAGCACTTGTTGGTGTGGCTCTCACTGTGGCTCCTATCCTTCAAGCAGTTTTGTATGGTCTTCCATGAATCTGTTAGCATCTTCTCTGCCAGCTGAACTTTGGCAAAAATATTGTTGGATTTGAGCTTGTCCAGGTCATGGCAATGAAGCAATTTGGCATACCCATCACTAGACTTGCTGGTTGTCAGCATGGTGGCCCATGCACTGGCCCTGATGAAAGGGTAAACACAATCAGGTTGCTTGAAGTCAAGCATTGTCAACCCTTGGAAGAAGTCTTGGCCCATCAACAAGGTTGCATTGAACTGCTGGGAGAACCTGCTGAGGAAATTGATGATGGGGAAGTTTGGTGCACCTCCTGCAAACTTCTGGACATAGATGGCAATGAATGGAATTGATTCCTTGCATCTCTGGTCTCCCTGGCTGGCATTCAGGCATGCCTGGGAAAGGTCCAAGCCTTGGTTGAAAAAGTGAGTCATCAGGCAAGCCACCTCAAGCTCACCAATGGCTTTCCCAATGCTGTTTCCACTGTTCAGTGCCATTTGGGTCCATGATGGTAGTGTAGGTATGGAATCTTCTACTTCTGGCGCCAAAACTATCCACTTCCAACCTTTGGCAATGCAATCCCAAGCTGAGTCACTTTTGGGCAACTCTGGAATTCCATCTGGGCCAGCAATGTTGGCTTCCACACAGCGAAGCCATGCCACTGTGTGGCTGCATCCCAGGCTGAGGTAACCTGCATGGGGCAAACTAACACATTGCTTCTATATATGTGCTATAAGCTATGTGGAAATAAAACATGCTTATTGGCCAAGAAACTTTCTGTGCCTGCCAATGGTGGCAGAAAACCTTTGGCCTCATCAGTGAGCTGCTGGTTCTTGGCAACTTGATTGGATCTTTTGACAGGGTCCTTGGCCATTTGGATGCAGATGGCATCTTCCAGCAAAGCTCTCTGGATACCAACATTGGTCAAAGCAGCTCCTTTTGCCCACACATCATGGAAGCTAAGCATGGTCCCACCTCTGTTCTGAGGATGGCAAAGAATTTGGCTTGGCAACAAAATTTGCCTCTGCACCAAATTGTTGGCTTCCAACTTCTCAATCACCTTCTGAAGCTTTTGGTTAATGGGCTGGTTGGAGTCCAGGATGCCATTCACAGCCTGGACTATAGCAGGTGGCACAGCCATGGCTTGGCAAAAGGAGTTGCAACAGAAGTGTTGTAGACTTGCCAAAATTGCTTCTGCACTTGTTTGTATTTCATGGTTCCAACATGTAGTGGGCAGCTGGAAGCAGCCAAAGGCAGAAAGCATTCATGGCTGGTTATCCAGGTTTCATTGTGCTTGGCTATGGAAAGCAAATATTTTGTATGGCCAAATGGCCTTTGAATTTGTAACAAAATACAGAAGCAATGTCACCAGTTTTCCTTTTAACATGAAGCAGGTCATTCCTTCTTGGCTCTCTTGGCATCCTTATTATATGCCCTGGTAGGCATTTCCAAATCCTTGGTAGAAGTTTTTCTCATGGCCATCACAATGGCTTCAACTTGGCTGGCCTCCAACAAAAAAGTAAAATCTGTTCTGGCTGGCCTCTTTCCCACCATCAAGCAATCAATGCTGGTTCCATTGCAATCTATTTGCACCAATTGGTCCAATGGCCTTTTGGAACCAGCAGCTGGCCCATTGGCATCATCAAAAAGTGCTTCTTGGCCTTCCTCTTGGGGCACATTGCCTTGGTACTGGTCATTCCTGGCTTGGATCAATCCTTTCAGTGTGGTGGAAGAGGACAAGCTGGCATTCTTGGCAACTTTGCCTCCATGGATGAATTGGACTATGGGGAAGCTAGTTGGCCTCAGCTTGAGGTATTGGTGGCCATCAAATTGGATGATCAGGTCTTTGGGCAAGCAGATGGGCTTCTCATCCTGGAATTTGAGCTCCACCCTGCTGCTGATCTCTACCATGGCGCAGGTGTGGAACAAATATAGTGGTGCAGCTGGGTGCTGGCACTTTGGGCTGGTTTTGAAACATTGAAATGGCAGCCATATCAAAAATATATGCACATGCAAAAGAATGGGCAGCCATCAGTGGCTTTGAGACACAAGATCCAAGCTTGGATGGCCAGGTGGCCTTTGCACAGCATACATATCACCAATTGGATTTTGCACAGAAAAAAAATCAAATTTTTGTCTGCCAACTTGGTGTGGGTCATTTTCAATGTGGTCACCACCCTATATTCATGTGTTGGCCAAATGAATTTTGATTTCCAAATTTTGAACAAGATGAAGCCCACGAACCCGAATGCTCACACGTATGTTGAAGATAACGGTGATAAAGTATCGATTATGATAGGAAATGAAAATGTCAATGCTCAAACCTATCGTAGAACAGTGGAACAACACCATTGCTCCGAATCTGTTTTCTCTCCGCGACAGCAGCACTGGCGTCGCAACGCAGTGGCGCGCGGCAAGCAGCGCCTTCCAAGACATGGAAGCCATGCGAGACGAACGTATCACACATGAAATGTCTTGTGTTGGGAATCACATGCGTCGATGCAACAAGATAAAATATATGGATCAACGAACCAGAAAGTATCGGAAACGTGTTGAAACATCCTGTAGTGGCACCAAGCACGCTCGATGCCTCCACGGCACTGGTGTTGCAAAGCTGCATCGCGACGCAGTCATCACCTGCCAGAACACGAGCCAGACGAGGCACAGTTGTAGCTGACGAATCATTTTATGAGTTAACGAAACAGCATCTTGACGAAGACACTTCAATAACGATTGGGTGGGATAACGAAACAACACAAACAAAAAGGAAAATAAGAACGGCTCTTGTTGATCTGTCCAACAAAATCATATCATCTTCAGATTGCAAAAGGAACAGGGACTTCTTTCTGCCATTGCCGACGGCTGAAACACATCCTGGGAGCTGCTCAGCAACAGCGAGGACAGCGCCACCAGCTGTCGCTCTATAGACAACCATACAGATTTCGGTCATGTCCAACTTCTCACCAAGACAACGGAGTCACCAACGCCAGCTGTCTTTCTGTACTGTATCCATATGTATATATACACATATTAATGATTTCTAATCACATGAATGAAGACAACTTAATCAAACCCATACCAGCATGACCATACCGCAAAGCTCAAGTCGGCTGCGGACATCACCACCGGACCATCGGTGGAATACCCATTGCCTCCGCAGCGACGCCAGCTGGGGCGCTCCATAGGCAGCGCCGTGAAGAACAACCCGATGCAGCAAGTATCACCTTCCAAAGCGTGCGAGCCACGCGATGCATGCATATCAAACATGAACCATGGTTAATGCAGTCGCCATCCAGATTGCCAACAGATTGCTATAACAAATGTTGTTATCAACGACATCATACTTGCATGCTTGCAGTATTTTCACAAACATCCATACATGCGAGCATGAGCAGCAACTGAATCGCATCCGCCTGCACTGATATTCCAGAGCTATGTTGACTGCACAGTCCAAGCACCTTCTTGTTCGCTAGTGAATCATTTTCTAGCCACCAATTGAAAGTTGCCATCATGAACCCACAGCGCGACATGTACGGCCATTCTGATCATACCAATAACAAAAAATATCCTTCGGTGAGATTTTGACCTGTCAACCCAACAAAGCGAAGCAACTGTTCTGCCACAGTATGCGCCGCAACGGCGCTGAAGCGAGCATGCTGCCGGTGCTCATGCAAGCACGCAGCTCCTGTTTCCCAGTGCCTGGAAGCAAGCAACAGCGTGAAACAAAAAGCCGCCGTCAAGTGGTGACGACAAGCAGTGCATTGAGACTCATCAAGTCACAGCGACAAGCAACGCGTCGACACTTTATTTTTATCTATCACACGTGCGAAACGGTCTATATTGTTCTCAGCTATGACACTAGCTTTCTACTCCTGTTGTCATCAACTATAGGTCACAACATCTGTGCTTGCAGCGACGCCCACGAACGACTGGATCACCGCGTCGAACTCTTTCTCCGCAGCTGCCAGCGCACGCAAGCGTGCTCTCCTGCCCCAGAAAGTAGGTAGCGGATACAAAGATGCACGCAAGAGCTTCCCCTCGTCCGCACCATCTTGCTGCGCTCTGAAAGCCTTCCTCCCCCGAACAGAGACCCTGCACCAAAACTCCGCCTCATATCGCCGAGTCAGGTCTTTCACGAGATATTTCACTTCACTGGGAGATTCGACGGAGAAGCTGTACTGCACACATTCTTCACCGGCGACCTCACAGCGTCCTTTCTTGATGCCATCCAGCCATGGCAACAATGGAATAGAACATTTTGGCGTAGCGGCTGCAGCTCCGGCTTCCCATGTGGACGATTCCGAGTCGGGGACATCGCCACCTGGCCTCGCAGCGGATGAAGGACGATGACCTGTTGCCATGCCTTCAGCGACTTGAGGTGCAAATTACAACTAGTCGCAGCCAGTTTCAAAGCGTTGCAACATGTCACTACCACCAACACAACATGGAGCGAACAAACGCCCAGCCATCCCAGCTCATCCTCTAAATCACAATGCACAACCAAGCTGTACTATATCCGCAGCAGCAGCAGCATCCACAATCTGTTTCCGCGACACTAACAGTTCACATCAATTTATATGGTCATCAATTTTGAATATGCATCCGTGCATGTCACATGAACGGCAACATCGCCGCCAGACTTCTAACAGAATGGTATGCTGTACTTTACATGCAGCAATATCACAACAACCGCTGCCTCGGGAAAAGCAGTATCCTTCCCAGCGCCAAACAGTCTCTGCGATGCTCGCCACCTCCCGACCAGCACACACCGTGCGATCCACAGATGTCAAGCAACAGAAAAAATGCTTTCATGTCAAGATATGCAACACACCAACAAAGACAAAGACATCACAATCTGCAGCTGGCGAGTGTTGCTGCTACAGTATTGTCAACGAACACCATGATGCGCTGGCGATCGATGACACAACTTCCCGTGCCTCCGCAGTATCACCACCACCAGCGCGTCCCAAAGGCACCACAGTGCAGCAAGCATCACCTTCCCAAACATGCAAGCACGGCAATGTGCAGATGTCAATGAAACAGGTTAACCGTCGCATTCCAACCATGTTAGATGTCGCATTTAAAAACACATCCAATCTGTTCTAACAACACATCGTGCACGTCCAACAATACAAAGCGGCGCCCACCTTGCAATGAAAATGGACACGGATGTTCCCAAGCTTGTCTGCCATGCGTGACTGAGTTGGTCCTACCCTGCCTCCAGACGAGGCAGCTGTCGCTAAATGTGACTTTATCAATCCAAACACGCAATCGATGCATGCACAAAACTTTCTAACACTTTGTAGAAATCTTATCGGGTGCACGGAGCTTTGCTGCTCATATGCATTGGGATCGGATGCAGACGAATGGCTTTGGCCGGCTGCACTCAAATGGCTGCAGACATGACTGAGCTGTGGCAACAGATGTTACCAAGATTAGATGATACTCACCGGGCGGTGTGCATTGCAGTCTCTAAGTTGGGTCCTACCCCGCCTCCAAGCGAGGCAGCAATCGCTAAGTGTGACTTTCTCAATCCAAACACGCAATCGATGAATTTCCAAAACTTTCCAACACTTTGTACAAATCCTATCGGGTGCACGGAGCTTTGCTGCTCGGATGCATTGGGGTCGGATGCTGTCCAATGGCTTTGGTCGGCTGCACGTTAACAAAATTAGATGATACTCTCCGGACTGTATGCATTGCGGTCTCTCAGTTATTCGAAACACCACCGGAGAATAGAAACCACGGCCAAGCATTCGGATGTTGCCAAGATTGTCTATCATGCATCAATGACTGAGTTGGTCCTATCCCGCCTCCAGACGTGCCAAAGGATATCGATGGAAATGGAAGAAAAGAAGAACATGAACACCACCAGAGACATGTTCAAGATGGCGCTTGCGGTCGAGTATATGAAGGCGATCCATGCAGTTGGACCCATGCAGTTTGTGAAGCGCATAATGTTGTGGATCGATGGCACATCCAGTCGAAAAAAGTGGTTTGTCAGAAAGGAGTCAAACCATTGAACGCACTCAAAGCAGTACAAAATCTGCTCAGAGAATTTCAGCGGCCATATTGCATGAGCTTTTTGCGGAGAAGAAACACTCTGGCATCTCGACCCGGAACACACCGGTCCCAAATCCACACCCCAGACAATCCAAGGAAGATGCACGGCAGGAGAACGCAGATGAAGAGCAGGAAAAACAGGACTCAGAGGAGTTTGGGCCCATCCAGAGCTTTGGCACAGCCAGTTTGTCAAAGCTGTATACCTATGAAATAACTCCAATGTTCCAGCGACCTTGGTATAACCATTCCATTTTCGTTGCACCATGCACCAAAGGAACGTGCATTTGTCTTGCCCTAGCTATTGTCGGACTTTCTCACGTGGGGACATCGCCACCTGCCAGCTTACAGCAGCGTCACGTTTATCTGCATGCTGCCACTGCTTCCAAAAGAGTCGGCGGCAAGGCGTCCGGTGGGAAGTAGCAATGACAATCGCCGTCTTTTTCAAACAGCAGCACTTGAAAATGAAGTTCATCGATGTAATATAAGCACAGCCATAGACAAGGCGTTTCCTTCACTCCAACATAAGCGTGCAGTACCTTACCCGCAGCTATGTTTTCAGTTGCCACTTGCATGTTTGTCCACGTATTCCCAGCTATGATGAAAGACACATTCAACTCATCTGACAAAGCTGCGATATCCACATCTGTCGCCCAATGTCGATTGCCACATGTTTCTAGCTGCAAAGCAACTTCATGCTGCAACTTTGCCAATGCAGCAACACCTGCACGGATGCGTTTGCTGCGGGTGACAAGACTATCTCCTTCCTGAAAGCGAACCTGCAAAGCATCGTCGAGGACCTGGACATCCACGACAACATTGACAGTGGCCAAAAACTCGAAAGGCGGCCTCCGGAGTAATGCAAGCATAGACCATTGGTCCATCCACACGCCAGCTTTTTCTCGAGCTACACACCCGGCAACAAAATCAACAAAAGCCTTCCCAGGCAACTTGCGGAAATGTCGACCAACAACTCCACGCAGAGCTTGTGCGACCGCTTTTCGATCTTTGGCAGCAAGACGAGGAGAAAGTCCAAGTGAATCCACCACAGCGGGCATTGAGTCGCGAGCTAAAATCAAAATGGCAGCAACGGACAGGAAGAAGCAATCACCACCACCGCCCGCATCTGCAGCAAAAGCACGCAAGTGGCAGCGGTTCCAAAAAAACAATTTGGTCGGATCGGCCACTTCCGGCACTTGCTCACACCCAAGACGAAGACAAAAATCACGTCGAAGTTCCTTCCATTGCATGGGCTGAAATTTTCGCTTCTTACCACGATGGCCTGCACTTCTTGCCGACTGCTGCACAGCTGATTCCCAAGCACCTCTCGCGTACACAAATGTGCCATCTGCATGTTTCGCATCCGGTCGGGGCAAAGAAGTCGACCTTGGAAACGTTGGAAGAAAACTGCGTGCGCTTTCGATCGTTTCCGTCGACGTCGCTGCCACTTCCTGGTTCAGGGTCACAAGATGCAAGTGTCACATGAAAACAACAATTATCCCCATTTTAACACCATCACAACCGCAATCATCAGAATCGCACAATCTCACACATATATCATTTCAAATACATCAGAACGACATCCTGGATATGAGTCATGAATCAAAAAACAGACAGTTGTCAGATGACCACAACATCGAAGACTAGAATCAAAATCAGCAAGTCGGACACTTTCAGATCGGCCGGGGCCAGCGCCACCTGACCTCCATCGGGGGCAACGCCACCTGGTGAGCATTTTCATGGATTTCCCCGCCTCGAGACGATCCAGAAAATCGGCGATGTATTGTGGCGGTCCATTTTCGAAGAAAGACCAGTCCACATCGCCGTTTTCCAATGTCGGGAAGTTCCGGAAAAGCGAATACTGCAGCGATTGAGCGTGCCCAAGAATCATGTAGAGATGTTGGATGTACACATCGCGGCCGAAATACGATGGCCGAGTGCAATCGATGGTATGTCCTTGTCCTCGGACCGTCTTGCCTTGACTATTGTTGAAAGTGCCGGCTGCAGATGGAGCTAACGGGAATTGGATCCGCGTTACATCCAGCTGCAGCTCGCCACGCCGTCGAAGACTGATGCTAAAGTTGTCTTCTGACGGTTCCAACAAGTACACGCCCGGTAGTGCTCGTCCGGTGTAATCGTCACAGCGATCCTGTCCAGTCAACGTGCTCATGTGTGCACAACACAATCAACACTATGCACTCCACACTCCACCCCCAAAAACTACCACAATCTCACACGTCAAGGACATCACCACCTGACTGCCATGAAATGAAAAGTTGCCATTTACTTTACACTCTACACAGCACCATTTCATTCCACAAGCTCTGCAAACACAAAGATGAAAGCATGCATGACGTTCTTGACTCCTTCTACATGCTATCTTGAACTTATCTAACTCTGCAGAACAATTATACCGATACTATTAATGCCACACGACCCGCCTCCACTCGGACGGCAATTGCCGCGGGCAAATAGTCCAGACGGACATATCCAGTTGTCCAGCAAGAATGTCCAGGATCGGGGACTTGCTGTCCAGGAGCATGACCAGGACTGCCAAAGCGCTCATTGGGATGCATCTGAATGCCAATCACTTCGCACGGGCACTCTTGCACAATTTCCGGCGGCAATATTTTTTTGGTAATTTTAACTTTAAGACCCACATGCAGAGGCAAAAAGGAAATTAGGTTGCCCGTCTTGCTGGCCATGTTGGTCACATTTAAAATGTCACGAAGAATGCTGGCATCATTCCCAAACTCACGTTGATGGATCAAATCCACCGCCTGCACATAATACAACAACTGTCCCTGGAAATGCAGAAATGGCACCATCCTCGAGGCTACGGCTTGCATGCACTTGCAGTACTGGGCATTGAAGGAACGCGACAAATACATGGGAAAGCCATGAGATATGATTCTAGGCTTTCCCTTGCTGGTATTGTGATCAGCCGAACGGCCGAAACTGGCACGTGCAGACTCATAAGCACAAACATGTTGAAGTCGAGCAACTTGATCCCAGCTCACAGCACTGAACACGCCACGGGCAAAAAATCCCGTAGGGCCGATTTGCAATCCCTTGTCGTCGTACATGCAGTAATCCGATGCCAAGCGAGCATCCCCAGCCAGAGGACGATAAATCTGCCGTGACATTGCATCTTTCAAGGCCTGGGACAACGCCACACCGCCAACTTGACGCATTTGCTCCAACAGGGTAGCCAGTGGATCGCCTTTTTTGAAACGGTGGGATCCCCGGAAAAGGACGGTTTGCTTCATAAATTTCCGAAACACATTGTATCCGTGCTCGTCAAGCTCTTGCTTTTTTTGCCGCTGCACTGGATCCATCTTCTCATACAGTGGGACTCCTGGCACGTCGATGCCAAATGCTCCCATGAGAGAATGATTCCGGACCGGATTGAGCTGCAAAAAATCACCTGCCAAGATCTGACAAAGAATGTCTCCAAAGACATGATCCAAAAATTGTCCGGGATCTACATCGCATCGACCCCAACAAGCCGAGGCGTGGAGAACGGCGAGCAAGTTTGGAGGTGTCAAGGAAATCTCGTCGATGAAGAGTAGGGCGACGCGGCGCCATTTCTTGCGCAACGCCTCTCGGCGATCCCGCGTCGGCTTCTTCAACAGGAGGTCTTGCTTCCGGCCTAGACCGGCCATGTGGTGGAAGGTAGATCCTCCGATAAGCCGAGCCGCAGAATTCTGCGCTGCCACCCCTCTCGACATGCAAGGCAAGTATTCTTCGTAAACCGGCAGAATCACTTCGTTCAACATAAACGTCTTGCCGCTTCCGCCCGGGCCATGGACGAAGATACGACTGACCATATCCTGCAACAGATGTGGATCGTGAATTAAAAACAAACCTTGATTTTGGCTACACGGTCCTAACAAGTCAAACAAAACAAAAATTACAATGCTTATGAAAATCGCACCAAGGAACTGGTGTGATGAGATCGAGGAGCTTCTCGGTCTGATTCGGATCACCAAAATGGGACAACATCTGCTTCTCTTTGGCCTTCTCCCACAGGCGCTGCAAAGGCGCGATCGCCAAAATCACAACATTGTACTGGTCACTAGAAATAGCAAACTTCGACACAGACCCAGAAGCGACTGCTCCAACATCGGTCACAACATCCGTGACGACTGGCAATTTCTGCTGCAACAACTGCATCGCCTTTTCCGCAGGAGACAAAACCAACACACGTGCAAAAGGAGCCACACCAGCTTCAATTTCTCGACTAGACATGTTTGTTGTGAATTCATCGTCACTCTCTGCACCAGCTTGCAAATCCTTCTCCTTGCGAGCTTCCAACAAAGTACTCTGATGTTTCAATCCCATATGAATATCACCTTGTCGCAGCGGCATGGACACAGGAACATCGCCACTTGCATCCACCCGATGACATTCCCGAGGTCGTTGAATTTCCACATACTTCTCCGCATACTGCTTCACAAACTCAGTGGCCCTCTGCGTGCTCGCGCTGACCTTGCCCGGTCCACCAGTTTTCACATTCAACCGATGGGCCAAAGTCAAAACATCTCCCTGATCGACATGCAGCCGCGGTTGATATTGTACATCCGGCTTCACAAGAGGCACATGCTCCAAATCATCAGCATCAACACTGCCATCACTACCTTCCACCTCCACATACTCGGCCCTCAGACCCAAATCTTTGCATTGTCTTCGGCGCTGGGTTGCACCTGTGCCGGTCGGGGCCTTCTGCGTGCTTCAGACATCAAGTCGAGATTTGCACTGACTTCGCGGGACACAACCGCGACATATTCTGCAGCCGACAATTGCTCCGGATGCCAACCGTATGATGCACGTCTCACAGATCCACCTACCGACAAAGCGGCTGTTGCTTTAGCAAACTGTTCATCGGAATTGCCGATCAATGTCATTTCTCGATCATCATCAATCAGCAGGCCAACAAAATCAAAGACGATGCTGAGAACACGATGACTGAAGCAAGGCAAGACATAACCCTTCATCTGACTGCTCTGCTTCCCTCTGGCGCGATGAACTTTCCGAACGCGTGCCAGCGGACGTTTCACTTGTCCGAAGCAATCCAGCAGGAACGACAAAGCATCGCTCTTGTGCTTGGCACCAGGTACTTCAAACTCTCGCACAGCAATAGTGTCCACCACCTCATCGCGACGGCACATGCATACATGTCTACAATCACGCTGAAACAGAAACGACACCATCTCGACTAAGTTTCACACCGAACCTTTCATATCACATCCCCGTGTCTTTATAAATCTTTCTACTTTAAGGCGGCCGGGCACTTAGCTACTTATAAGTTACTTATCTTGCACTTAGTTTTATGGTTCGCTAACTAGGTTATAAGTAGGAAATAACTTTTTTAACTTTTTGCCTTCGTTTTTTCAACATTTTTGATTTTTGAAGGATAAGTTTATTTTTTCAGCTTTTTGTCTTTCATTTACATGTTTTATTTCGTGAAAAGATCAGTATTTCCATGTGAAAGTTGCACCAATCCGACCCTTTTTTATCCGAGAAGCTGCTTTTTGCTGTTCAGTGTAAAAATTTTATGATGTGAGAAGATCATTTCCATGTCGAATGGTCGCGTCAATCCGCTTCTTTTTCATCCGAGAAGCAGCCAGATATCTTTAATGGCACCGTGACATTCCACTCGACTATAGGGTGCACTTTGCGCCTTTTGCGCGTCGTCGAGGTGCAGCAGGGACATTTTATGTGAAAGGGTTGGCCTTTGCCAACGTGTGAAATTGGCGGCAATTTCAGAAGTAAATGTTAACTCCACGCAGAGTAAAAAAAAAGTGGCATGAATTCTGCAAGCGCCCAGGATTTCAACTGCCTGATTTGTTGCCAGGATTTTGAACTGACCCTTGCCATACGTAACACCTTGGTGCATGATGCGCGGTGCCACTATAGCATCAGGATCTTCAGAGGCAGCTGCAAGGTGACGGCAGTTTGATGTCTTTCCAAGGAAATTCGTTTTGATAAGAGATTCTGTCTGATTCATGCGCAGATCTTGCTCTCCTAGTTCCAGGAGACAAAACTTGCTAAAGTTTTCCAAATTCTTTCGATTTGGCGCCACACGTGTTTTGAAAAACGTGTGCTTGCGTTCTGTTGGACAGCCATCCATCATATATCCCTTGGCAAACTGCTGCGGCAAGTGCCTTGAGAAATGCAACTTGGGTCGCGCCCATTCTCGACCATAGCATTCCATGAACTTGGTTGCATGCCTCGTCTGTTGACTTTGCAAGCGCGCAATGTCTAGCAGACCGCCGCGTTTGCTTTGCAGCCAACTGCAGATGACAGCATGCAGTGCAAGCAAACTGTCATTTTCCTTTTTTAGTTCTTCTTCATCTTGGAAGACTTCAGAGCAGAAAGCGGCACAAATTGGTAGCACCACCAAAGTGTCACCTGCGTCTCCACGATAATCTTTACCTCTGATCCAATGCTTGTCACTGAAGGCACCGCAGACCTCTGACGGAGATCCATCATATTGCCAGCAGGTTGTCGCATACTGGCGCAGCTGCTGCAATCGGATTTGAGTCTTCGTCGTCACTGCCTCCCACCAATAGCCCAATTCTTGATTGCAAAGACCATTGGCTACAAAGCAATGCATAGGGTCATATAAGACTCTGTCTACGCCGATCAAATCTGCCAAAGCCGGTTGTAGCAAAAAGGTTTCCGCCATTGCTTCGGTGTTCCATCCCAGCAAAGTTTCGGCTTTTTCTTTTGCGGACCTTGAAAGAATACTCTGCAAATACCTTTGGATGCCACGAAGACTTTCCAATGTATGCGCTTTATACAAAGTGAAGTCTGGGTTTGAAATATGAACGGTTTCTGCCAAGTCGAAGTGCTGCAGTCCCACCACATTCTGGCAAAGCCAGCAAGGTTTCAACCCACTCGAGCCCTTGTTGCCGAGAGTCAACCTGATACCATCTGCGTCCATGAAGACTGCGATGGACCGGATGAACACCAACTGAGGACCGGATTTGGTCTCAATCATGAATCCATCTTTGCAATCTTCCTTCAGTTGAGTCAGTAATGCTGTCATGGATTTTGGGTATCCTTGACTAACTTTTTGTAGTTCTTGCGATCGGCAAACGGCTAGAGTCAGCCAGCATGTGTCTGCAAAGCGAACAGGTAGCTCCTGAATGGAACAGTAACATAAGGCTGCCTTGCGCCGCAGATCTGGTGCTAGCACGTTGCCGGGAACGGCTTCATCCCAGAACATGACAAGCTCTAACGAATTATGAGCAGCTGCAAGAGCGATGTCGAAACACTCTGCAAACGCAGGGCAGGCATTCACTTTGTTCTGGAGACACTCGGGTAGCGAGAATGCATGAAAGACACATCTTTCCTTGCCATCTCGTACCACCAGTTCACGCATAGCCGGTAAGGTCACCGGAAATTTCTGGTGGACTTTGCTGGCTGTGAAGGAACCCTTATGTTCTTTATCATCATTCAACAGTTCCAAAACTTTTCGGCAATCAGCATGCGACAACTGTGGGATTTGTCGCAAGCAGCGATACTGGTCTAGGAGGCTATCGTCTGGGCACAGTCTACGTTTCTTCATGCTCAAAACCAAAAAAGGGCTGCGATCAGGAATGGCAATGTTTCTATGCAAGTTCTAGGCTACCTTTCACACGATGCAGCAGTCCTTTTCTTCTGCGTGCTTCCTTGCATTAGCGACGCCGGCGTTTCGGGGCCCAGCACTCACTTTGCACTTGAAATGCTTCGCGCTTCCCATTCTTCACAGGCGTGCTCTGATCTGCTGTACTGTCTTCAGTCTCAGACACATAAACCACGCGGGTTTGGTGCGACTGCGAAGCACGCAGCAGGCACAGACGCACGTCCAAGTGCAAGCCCAAGTCATGTTTGCCATACCTCACATGGAATGGCTCTGCCCAATCGTCAGCGACAAGCTTGTCTGCGGCAGTCATTTCGTTCTATACCGTTTTGCACGGCTCTGTTTTTGGGCCACAAAGAAAAAACTGCGAAGAATCGATGTGACAGCGACTGTATGGTATGGGATGTTTCATGTTTGGATTCTTCGGATCGTTATAACATATAGATATATAAATATATATATATATTTACATATAGCTTCGGGACCAAAAATGGCTTATAGTTGCTTGAGTTAGAATTCATGACTATATGTGACATGTACATTCGAAAAAAAAAATTGGGAGCTGACACAGTCTTCAGTATATAAATCGTTACAAAATGTATCTGGGTATACTTTTGTGGTCAAAGAAGAAACAAAGCTGACGGCTGCACGGAAGATTCTCTTTTCAGCTGTGCCACGACCATCCGATTCGGATCCATCGGTTGCATTGCAGATACTTCAAAATGTTCCACTGGTGTGGAACGACCATCGTTGCGCCAGGCAACATTCTATGTCGGCACTGAGCCTCAGGGAGATTGCTTGCAGCGCCTGCGCTTTGGCTTATTCTCTGTGTTGTCATTCTCATCAGCCGTCTCTCCTGCAGGCGCAGCCGCAGCTGCTTTGGCCTTACCCGCAGCCTTTGCCTTGGGGACCGGCAAAGATTTACGGAGAGTTTTCAAAATTTCACCTACGCTGAGATGCTGCGTTTTGACATCTCCAGCTTCGAACGGCAACTCTTTCAGCTTCTCTTCGCCGGACTGCGCCTGGGCATGATCAGCTTCCTGCAACGTCAACTTCGCAGCAGCAATCCATTCTTTCAACTTGGCCTGCGTCTTCTGACACAGTTCGAGCACCTGGCCATCCAACTCGTGTGCGGGCACGCGGCCCATCAGCTTGTCCAACGCTGATAGGTCCTGGCTCAGGATGCCCACATTCTTCGCTGCAAGCATTTGCACCTTCTGGTTGAATGCTTTGTTCTTCTTCTCGGTGCTTGCCTGCTGCTTTGCCGCCTTCTTTTCTTCCGCCTCGGGATTCGCATCTTTCTTTCCAGACGAAGATGCAGCCGCAGGCAAATCCAGCTCCCCATCATCTTCCTCGCCAGCTTTGCCCTTGGCTTTTTTCTTGCCTCGCACTGCAGTAGCTTGCCGCTCCTGCACAAGGATGCGCTCCCTGATCTCCTGGTTAACGACCTTCCAATCCTGGGACTTCACAGGAACTTTGTAGGTCCAGCAACCATAGGTGTCAGAATATTCTGATGGGCACGCTTCCACCACTTCTTTTGGCCAGCCCTTATTGAGATAAACGCCAAGTGGGAGAAATTTTGTGTTGACATTGGTGGAGTTCTCCGTAATCTGCTTTGTCGTTAACGAAGTGATCAACTGAGCTTTCACCGTTTCCCAGTTGAGCTTTCCATCTCTTTTTTCTTTCTCCGCATGGAGCTGCTTGAAGAATGCCACCTGTTCTTCCTTCGACAGTTTTTGGAGCTGCGACTTATCTCCCAGTTGTCTCCTCAACAACCTGTCTGCGGAACTGCAGGTGGTGCATTCGAAGGCTGAACCATGCTGACGTCCTTCAGTCACCTTGAATTCCATCTGGCAGGTCTTACAGAGCCTTTGGTAATTCTCTGCAGCAGCAGCGACCACAGCAGTTGCGGAAGGTTCCATGGTCCAAGGCAGCTGTACAAGACGCTCCGGCTAATCTACAGCGACTATCAAACACTCTGGAAAAGCCACATATTTGCAGTCAGAGACCTACCTCTCCGCGGACACGGGAACATCGAGGAAACGATGCTCTGTAGACCGCGGACACCGCGGACATCACCTGACCTACCGGTTCTTAGTGCAAAAAAAAACACATGTTAATTAAACTTTATTTCCGCGGACACCGCGGACAATGACCTATCCCCGACACCATCACTGCGGCCGCGGACATCCGCGGACATCCGCGGACGCCCCGCGGACAAGCAGCTTTTCCCACCCCAGGCTAAGGGAATCCAGTTGTGTGAAACGGATCTATAAAAAACCTCAGGGCGAGCGCCGGAACTCAAAATACATAAACTGCAGATGCGTCACGGCCAACTTGATCCATTGCACTTCTTCCAACCACTTGTCCGTGTTGAGAAGAGACTGCAAGCGCCCCAAATCTATCGCGGCAGCATGCAACTCGTCCGCATGATACGAGCCCACCCGTGCTTCGAAGTTGCTCCACTCCTGTGGTTCATATATCTCAGTCGCACAGCGAACGTGCAGGCTGCCGCCCTCATCCACACACACGGTGCGGACATCTTGCGCAGTCGCAACCAGGAGCAACCGCTTCAGCTTCGCCAGCGATTCCTCTTCTTGGCACAGTTTGAGCTCATAGGCCCTGGCCTGTGCCATATCGAGGCAATGCCGGGTGCTTACCCACACGTCTGTCCAATCTTCAGGGATTTTAGGACACCAGCGTCCAGGCACATACTGCTGCGCCACTTCTTCCAAGAAGCTGCGCAGAGACTCCACCTTGTTCACCTCCACGGTGAAATTGCAATCACGGCGCATCAGACGGACCCAAAGGATCTCGACCACGGATCTGAGCACTGAAACTGCGATCGGAAGAAGTGGTTTTTCAAGGACATTCTACTAAGTGTTTTCTATATAGTGTTCCATGCATGTTGCATATCTTAAACTTCCCCCCGAAGAAAACAAAAATTACAGCACCCCCGTTCCCAAAACTCCTTTTTTCCTCCGACGGTCGCTGGGCCAGCGTATTTCTATTGTCCAAGGCAGAGCTAGGCGATATCAATCACCACATGATTGCGCTTCCGGCCGTCACGGCGCTCACGGTGCCCATGCGACGAAGAGGATTCCCTCCGACGATGGCGTCTGCGCCGCACAGGCGTGGCACCTGAGCTAGACTCCTCAGATCGCTCGCGGTGCTTCTTCACCTTCTTCTTCTCAGCGTTGCTCGCAGCAACAACCGGTGACGCCGCAGTAGCCGGCTTCTGACCACGGCTCTTGGAGGAGGCAACTGTCTGTGGGGAAGCGCTGCGATTTGCTGGAGCAACTTCGGGCGCGTCTGTGCGACGCGTGAGTCGCAGACGTTGAGCATCCTGGCAGCAGGCATCCCACGCGGCCTTCGTCTGCTGAACTTTTGAGAGCTGATTCCAGCGCTGCCACGTGAGACACTGTTCGTTGCTCCAACGATGTTGCTCCATAGCGGATTCATATGGGGCTGTTCTACCCCCACAATCTCTACAAACCCACCGTTTGGGTTTCCCCTCCTTGCCTTTCCCTTTCGAGGCTGGGCGAGCGGAAGTTCCAGGCATTTTGGGAGGTTGGTCAGGCTCGGGAGGCGGTTTGGTCCGATCCACTGCCTCGTGACCAATTGCCTGATCTTCCTCTTGCTTGCCTCTGCGAACCGTCGCGCGGTCGCGTCCTGACTCCCGTCGTCGGGATCGACGTCTGCCACGATCCCTGTGAGAACGGGAGCGGGTTGCCTTCTTCTCCTTGGACTTCTTGTGCGAACGAGAGCGGGAAGCCTTCTTGGACTTCCTGTGGGAAGGGGACCGTTCCGCCTTCTTCTCCTTGGACTTCTTCTCACTGGACTTCGCCTTCTTGTCTTTCTCCTTGTTCTTGTCACGGGACGCCTCCGGGGCAATCTCTCCTGCTGCTGGCGCAGGCCCTTCAACCCCTTGGTCGTCTGCCTTCTCTTCTAATTTCACTTCCTCCTCGGTGTCCTCCTCCTCCGACTCGCTAGTCATGCGACCTGCGGAGCAAAGACAAAAAATATGTTCATATTATTATATATATATAATTTATATATCAATCTATATAAATATATATATATATATACATTCACTGTACATATATGTAATGCATAGTACTTGCGTGTGTGCTTCTCTGCATACACGTTTATATAACCTACACCCACATATACCGGCAACATCGCAGATTCGCCATGTCCACGAGTTGATGCAGAGGTGACGCGCCTCACCACGCAGGTAAGGCAACGCACCACGCAGGTGCGTTGAAAGTGCCACCACGCAGGTGACACGCCCCACCACGCAGGTGAGGCGACGCACCACGCAGGTGCGTTGAAAGTGCCACCACGCAGGTGACACGCCCCACCACGCAGGTGAGGCAACACACCACGCAGGTGCGTTGAATGTGCCACCACGCAGGTGACACGCCCCACCACGCAGGTGAGGCAACACACCACGCAGGTGCGTTGAAAGTGCCACCACGCAGGTGACACGCCCCACCACGCAGGTGAGGCAACGCACCACGCAGGTACGGTGAAAGTGCCACCACGCAGGTGGCACGCCCCACCACGCAGGTGAAGCAACTCACTGAGAAGCAAGTGAGTTGAAAGTGCCATCACGCAGGTGACACACGCCATTCCGCTGAGGTTCAGATGTCCCCAGTCGCAGTGTAGCAATAGATATACGCATGTATCGTTCTATATGTATACACATATTTAATAAATCATATATATATATATGCATAGTAAGACCACCTAAATATATAGAATCCCGCAACCCCTTGGTTCCATCACAACCCCGCCTGCGGAGTGACGCATGCACCCAGGGGCGCAGCAACCGACGCGGCTTGAGCCTATATATGAAAACAAAAAAACACACATGCAGGACATCAGAAATGTGCGGAATGTAAACAGTCCCAAACAACATCAAGCCAATTGATTCCGGAACCAATCCAATGCAAAGGCTCGAGGTGATTTTTTCCCAAAGGCCAGTGTGCACAGACGTCACCTTACAAACTGAAGCCGCGGCGAGCCCAGCAACTCACTGTGCAGTATTCCCTGTGATAGCATCGAGAGCAGCCGCCTTTGAAACGCGACAAAACCGCAGCTGGCACCAATTTCAAAACCCGCCGTCGCTTCTCATCGTAGTCAGCAGTCTGAGCTGCTGCGGGACGCTTCATTCCCTGACTAGAGTGAGAAGCAGGCTTTCGATGAACCGGCCCTTTGCGAGCCGGCTTTTTTTCACAGCAGTGACTTGCGACTCCTTCAGCTCTGCTGTCTTTTCCCTCTTCTTCACCTTCTCTTTCGGCGGGGTCATTTTTTGCCCCTTCTTCGGATGCGACTCCGCTGCTTTCTCTGTGTTCAACGCCTCCTTTAGTTTTGCAACAGTTACTGACGGAGGTTCTGCCTGGGTCGCCTCCTCTACTGCTTCTGCGGTTGCATCTGGCTGTCGATCCAGCAGTGCAAGCTGTTTTGCCTGCGTCGGAACTGAACTTTCGGAGACTGCCGTTGCTTCTGGACGCAACAACTTCAATCCCGGAAGCTCCTCTTTCTCTCTTGGCTCAACCATATGATGCGAGAAAGCCTTCGCTACTGCTGCAAAGCGACTTAACGTCTTTGTGACAGGAGATTCCAGCTCGCTTTTCAACTCTGCCGCCACCTTCCCGCGGCGTCTACACGGATACGTGGCAACCAGCCGACAGATATAATCCATTGACTTTGTCACTGGAGTCCCTGCAACAAATCCGTTTGGATATGCCGCGTTCAAAAATTGCTTTGAACAATCTTCAGGTGAACTTGGCAAGACATCCATGACAGAAGCCAACGGCACTGCGTTACTGAATACCTTTTTCATACGTGACTTATGCAAAGTCAGCAGCTTCAACTTGTCTTCTTCCAGCAACTGCATGCCACCCACACAAAAGGCCAACGCACATAAACCTGCGTACGTTGGTTCGGACGCATTCCTCAAGCCCAGCGAAGCAGCTAAGCCGCACAGCGACTCCAAATTTCTCACCTTATCCTTTCCACTTTCAAGCAAATTCCACCAGTCTTGGCTCAAATAATGTGGAATGTTGGTGAAATCCTGGAGCGCTGCACGCGAAGCAGCTGTGGTTTCGTCATTCTCATCACAGGTTTGCTGAGCAATACAAGTTTTCAACTCCTCCATGTGCAAACCCCAGACATTGCAATCCAGGATTGGCATCAAAGCTGCGGACTGCTCAACACTCAGCACATTCTTGCCAAGAAACGCTATCAAGCGCTTCAATTGCTTGCCACGCAAGTCATCAAAAGTAGGTAACGCAACCACATTCTGCAAAAATTTCTGCGCGGCTACGATCTGTTTCTCCACTTGAGCCATGATTGCTTTGAACATCACAAAAATCAAGAAGAAGAGATAGCTGGGAAAACTTCATTTTTCCAAAATATATAACAAAAAACAACAAGGTAAAAATGAGAACAAAAAAACTATCGAAAAAGCAATATGAGGTTAACTATGTTAAGTACCGTTTAACTTTTTAACATGGTCGGCCTTAAGTACCTAATAAGTCATTAACTAACTTATAACTAGCCCAAAAATTAACCCTACTTATAACTTAGTTATCCACTTAAACCTTAACTTAAGCCTCGCTAACTATACTTATAAGTTACTTATAAGTAGCTAAGTGCCCGGCCACCCTAAAGTATCAACTGAACATTTACTCGAAATCAAAGGCAACACAAAAAACGAACAAAAATCTTTCAAACCACTGACACCGTCCAAGTCACAGTATGACACCGTTTCGCCAGATGCAGCTTAACCTGACGACAACAAAAATGCATGCTTTCCAAACAAAAAAATCAAAGTGCGTCACACCATGTCATGAAATATTTGCCACGTAACATCAGCTCGATCTGCAAGCGTTTGCATTTCAGCTTCAGTTGCCTTCCACTCAGACAATACTCCAGTTTTGTCAGCTACCTGTCTGATATCACCGCCGGCCACCAAAATACGACGTCTTCTCGTCAATGGAATTTTCCGGATGTGATTGACAGCTTGCGCCTGCCCGCAATACTTGCTATCCAAACAGTGATGTTTCCGGAGAACTGCAATGTGCACAGCCGCCCACATCTCGGGATCCTTCTCCTTCGTTGGCATGGTCACACCATGCAAATATGGCACCCGAGGAGCAGGATGCAAAATCTGCACATAATACTTGGCTTTTGCGTAATGAGGTGCAAAATCAAATTCAGCAACGTTTGCCTGTCTGCTTCCAACCTGCTGCACATGAACACAACTGACGTGCATCCCATAAACATAGAAATTCATGGATGCCAGCGGCTCAACGTCTCCACGATGCAAGTAATCTTCATAGAAGGAAGTTGTGCGCAACTCAAAACCATCATTCGGTGGGGCCATCGCCACCTCCCGGAAGTGCGTCTCCGCCACGCCAGCTTCAACCGAACAATGCTCCGTCGAGCCGGCAGCAAGGCCGATGTCTGCGAGGGCGACCTGTCCTTCTGCTTCAAGTGCATCATGCGAGCCGCTATGGCGTCGCATCTCTTCAAAGACGCCCCACAAGACACGCTTCAGCATGAGACGCCAAAAGATGTGCGTTCTCAGCACTTCCCGGCCCGTCAACATGTGAATAGCCATTAGACAATGTCCATGCATAACTGCGTGAGTGGCTGCTGTCCAAAGCCGACATAGCCGCTTCCGAGCTTCTTGCTGCTCAGGGGTGCTCTTCTGCACCCCTGGCTGCTCGGGAAGCGGGTATGTCTGCAGCAAACGCTGCGTTTCTGCAGTTTCCGCTTCAATTTGCATGCGCTCCTCTAAACGCTGCATGCCAACTGTCAGATGTCGCAGCACTGGGCCACAGGTCAAGGCAGGTTTCGTCGTGTAGTCACAAGTGTAGAATGATGTCTGTATGCCAGATCGCAGACCTTCCACCAGGTTTTCGCGTAGCCACGCATGCAAACATCTCTTCGTATCGGGCAAAAAGCGATCCCCGATGCGATCACAATCGCCTGCACCCAGTGTGCTCATTTCCACGAAGTTCAAAGCCTTGCAGCACCACGACATCATGCGACAACTCATTGTGGACAGCCAAACAGACAAAACTTCTCCAACACGTTGCGTGGCTCTTGTCTGGAAGGGCTTGCGGCTCGCTTGCAGCATCGGTGCATCAAAATCCTCATCAGCATCTCTAAAAGGAGGCAGCAACTTCAGGAAGGATTCTGCCAAAGCACGTTTTGTTCCAATCATAACTTTCAGCTTGATCTTCTTGGCCATGGATTGTGTAACTGCGTGGGAAGCTTCCACCTGTCGAACAATCAGAGTGACAACCCTAGCATGCGCCAGTCCATGCCGCGGGACATCGCCACGACAGCGTCACTAAAACACATCAAACAAGCAAATAAATAACATACACAGTGCTACCAAACCTATCATGCAATGAAACGACCGCTTCCATGCTGCGGGACATCGCCACGACAGCGCCTCTAGAAAACAGCAATCAAACAAATAACAGACACACTTGAAGCAAACCAATCCCACAGTCCAGCACCGTCCCACCTTGTCATCCAAAAAATTCGGTCCGTCTTCCACATAACCGTCCACAAGCACACGACGACAATCTTGATAATTCAGATTCCCCCGATGCGTCACCATGCCAGCCTCAACTCGTAACAGTCACGTGCCAGAAAATAAGATCCAACTCACACTCTCGACCACATCACCAAAATCAAAACCAAAACTTACTGGAAAAACAAAACAGAATTCAACATCAGCTAGAAACGGGATAACACTGCCCTTCACGAGGATTGTACTGCACGGTGCGAACACGACCGCGTTGAGTACTCTCAGAAGAAGTATCAACGGTGCTACCCAAATCGAATCTGCCAGCAAAATCTTCACCCCTCAAGCCACCGCTTGGTTGCCCAGTCAGCCATCGCGGCAACAGCAACGGCTTGCCAGTGCGGGCTACTACCACTTCGATCAACTTGGTGAACGAAGAAAAACCAGCGTCCACATTCTTCTCACGAAACAATTTCACAAAATGAACAAAATTGAACCTGCAATGTTGTGGTTTGCGGCGACTGCCTTCAGGTGCATATTTAAAGCAGGTCGCCTGGTGTTCATGCAAATGGCCACTCAAAGCACACACTCCCATGAAATCAGCACAAAATGCATCGATAAATTCTTCATCAGTGATCTTCCTCAGTCCTGTTCTGGCCCCCGAACAAAGCGAGCATTCGCATCCACAGAATCCACCCGGCAAGAGACGATAGTGAGGCAGTCTAGACATCACAGAACCAGTCAACGCGAGTTTTCTCGCTGACACTGCTGCGGGGACATCGCCACCAGCAGCCACATTTTCATCAGGCTGTCTCATATGCAGATCAACAAAAGCCGCTTGCACCGGCACCAAGTCCCTTCGTTTCTCTGGAAATTTCTTGCAGTCTTCCAGCTCGCCGTCGTACTTGTCCTCTGCCTGCCACTTTGTCAAGTATGGCAAGGACTGCAAGTCAATTTTTGGAAACGGAGCTTCTCGGAAATGCAAAGGCAATAATCCGGCACATGAGCTCATCAAAGACTCCACAGCTAACAGCGTCTGCTGTTGCCAGCTGCGGAGCAAGGACTTGGCCTCAGCAGTCTCTCGTCGCAGCACTCCCTTCAACCATGCTTGCGACATGCGGTTCACGAAGTGGAGGACGATGTGGGGATGACACGCAAGACGGGCTTGCTCTTCGATCGGGCCATGCAAATGTGCAATCGCAGCAAACGATCCTCCAGTAAAGCTGGCAATGCAGCCATCTGGGAACTCAACTCCATTCTTGGTTCCATTGGCTCGGAGTTGAGGATCGAAAGCTGCAATGCCAAGCACATGCTGCAGAAAGAGTCGCATGGACAATATGAAGAAGCGAGCTTGTGCCACTGGATTCTCGGCAAGCATTTCTATCATGCGCGATGCCGTTGGCATGGATGGATTTTCATCGAGCAAAGAGACCTGAAACTTTTCAGTCTCTCCCTCCTTTGTAAATCCACCATCTGGATGTGCAACGCACCCGGCATGCAGAACTACAACCAATGGATTGCGCGTGTCAGCAACGTTGGGAGTGAGAAAACCTCCGATGCCACCAAACCTCAGTTGCGACATGTCCAACATTCATAAACATTTATATAGACTGAAGCGACGTGACGTTATTCTATATCCAAAGTTTTCTTGTCTTGCTTTTGTTGCCCAACCGAACTGTATAGCCGATTGCTTCAAGGTAAATCGTGAATTTCAAAGTCTGGTGCGATATATGATAGCTCTTGTATGACTCTGATGGCACTGACTGAAAATTGCAAACATTTCTTTTCCAAAATTTATACCCTTGAACATTCCAAGCAACATCAGCATAGCACCGTTCTGTTCGTGCCGCAACTGTTGCCTGGCTCCGTCTGTGCCCACCACTTCAGAGGAGAAGAAAAGGAGCTGAGATAATGCGTCTCGAATGTTTGCATCCACCACCGATGACCGCATCACATCGCCCAGATTGGCATTCTCTCCAAGAGCCGCCACAGCTGCCCGCAATCTTTCAGACGTGCACTGCAAAACGGCTTGTAAAGATTGCTTGAACTTCTTGCGTTTCACATGTGCCGACGCCAGGCGCACCATTTCCATTCTCTTCCAAGTGTCACACGCAACAGACAAAAAATTCAACTCACCAGCCCACCGCGGTATCGCAGGGGGTTGGAAACGGCTCGTTTCTTCTCGAACACATCGTCTTTTCACATTTTCATCACGATCATCAGTATCACGTCCAGTGCCGGCACTTTCCTCTCCAGCAGCAGCTACTTCATATTCCAGTTCTGCACGCTCAAACAAATATGCCGCCCACTCTCGGAACGTCAGAGGAGTATCACGAACAATGCCATAGACACCATCACCATAAGGAAACATCTCCGGGAAACATTTCTGCCAGTATTCGGGACTGTACATGCTCAAAGGAACCGTTCCAGTATGCACCACCTGCACACTTTTCCGACCATCGACCGACGCCTGAACACCTTCGGCGTGGTCCATCTGGGCGACAAGCTTGTTCAGTTTATCCTGCAGTTGTGCTGCTGACATGGACTCTGCCAACCTTCGAAAACTGTCCATGTCCTGGTCGAAGGTTTGACCACCACTGCTGCCGCGGCGGCTCATCAACAACTTCAATTTGGCCGCAAATTCCTTCAAGACACGCTCCACATCAAGATCATCCGAACCAACTTCTCCCGCCACACAACGCAGACCCGGCATGTCTTCTCCTTCCAGAATATGCTCGTGCGTATTTCCATCGATCTCTTCTACATCGTCTGCTTCCACTTCAGCTTCTGGCGCCGGCTCTGCGCAGCCAGAAGCCGCCGGATCCTGATCCACTCCAACATCAGCCGGACCACTGAGTTTCATGGGCATGGTTCCAGTCACATCAACAGCGGTCGCCTGCGAGCGTATAGCCGCGCAGCTCCCACCGACTTCCACAAATTGCGCCTCTGCCTGTGCTTCGTCCACATGAAGATGCCTATAAGCCACATTGTGAGCAACCAAATATCGTGCCGCTGCCAAATAAGCATCACGAGGAACTTCGGCCCACTGCGCTCGATCGAGATCCTCCGGGCCACATAAAATTGTCGAACAAAAACAAAACCATTATTTACATACCATTCCAACTGCTCAGTCGGTCATTGTTTACAACATTTACAACATCATTCCCCGCAAACACAAAAGATCAAAACACACGCACCTGCCTCCGGTGTGCAACCCACAAGAGCAATGCTGATAGTCTGCGATAGAAAGCGCTGCGCTTCGGCAGGGAGCGGCGGCAAATGCGCCGTAGCTAACTCATGCAATTGCGCTTGCGGGAATGCAATGGTATTGGCTCGGATACCCTTCTGTTTCTCTTTCGCAGGACGAGTCTTGTGAGGTTCGGCAATAATTTTCTGCACAACTGGTCGACCCAATGACAAAAGAAGAAATGTCATCGGAGACAGAGGCTTACCTTGGTGCTTGAAAACATTCGGGTAACGGCCAATCCATAATGAGTTGGCAAGCGCATACTTCGGCATGCGAGGCTGCTTACCAGTGACCGCACGAACACAATCGGAACAGGCAAACGACACAGTCGCACGCGTCACGTTCTCCGGCAAGACTTTGGTGTTCAGTATAGCCACTTCCAGGGAACACCGTCTTCATAAGTACCGGACGGATGGGACACACAACTGCCCAACAACTCCTCCTTTGGAATGCTGGGCCAAAGCTTTTCGTACCTGCGAACATCAAAGACTTTGCGATGCAGCCAATGCACTTTCTGCTTCGACACTTCATGGACCTGCCAGCCATGCTTCTTCTTCTCTCCATCATCAGAATCACTATCATCATCTGCTTCCACGCCGGGTCCATCGCCACCTGGCTCATCCACCGCTGCTTTCTCGGCATCTACAAACAGCTTCAAACGATCCATGTCTTCCAGCCAACAAGAACGAGCACAGATCACGCAGCTCTCCAACTTGCGCTCCCTCGCTTCATGACCTTTTCGCGAATGGGTCTGATGAAATGCATAGCATCCAACCCCTCGTCGGATTTGCTCACCAGGCACAGGAAACGGTCCAGACTGTTCTTCATTAAAAACCATACGCTTTCTATACTCTTCCTCACAGCGACCCAGCTCGTGCGCGGCGGCATCCGCTGGCGCCGGCAAGTGTTCGTCGCGCAGATGCCTCAGAAAGTCAAGGTGGTTGTCGCAATTGAAGCCGCACAACTCACAAGCCAGCATGCCGGATGATACAGGAGTCCGATAGAAGACACGCCGGCTATCTGCATTTTGCAACTGCCCACCCGGAATATAATAATCTTTCATCTGCCGGGTGGACCAGATGTGCGGGAAATGTTTTTCCCAATACTGCTGTTCGGCAGAACGCATCCTTTGGTTGCCGGGTAAGAGAGTCTTCTGCCTAATGCGGCGAACTTGTTGGGCAAGGGCATCGGTCGGGCTCTTCGGTCCTCGAGCAGGAAGTTCCCCTGTATCCAAAAGACATTGTTGCACTGCATTGAA
Source organism: Cladocopium goreaui (assembly GCA_947184155.2). Lineage (NCBI taxonomy): Eukaryota > Dinophyceae > Suessiales > Symbiodiniaceae > Cladocopium > Cladocopium goreaui. The sequence goes on from CAMXCT020001201.1 coordinate 36,274, forward strand.
AACAGCAGCATGACGCGGGTTCCATAGAAATGGGCCAAACTCCGACACCGCTTCCCAGGCAACCAGCTGGGTCTCTTGCAAAGCAGCCGCATAATCGATGATGCGACCTGCTCTGTCCCGTCGCACTGCAGCAAAGCGACGCTTGCGAACTTGAACCAGCCCAGCATGCAAACGTTTCTCTTCCGCTGAGCGACCGGCACCAACGGCAGGAGGCAGGCTACCAGTCCTTGCAACATAACTTTGCAGCTCAGCGCGAAATGCACGGGTATCGTCCAGATCATCCAGCCCATCCAATGAAAGACCTTCCAACTCCTGACAACCAACTTCATATTGTTTCAAAACCCAAGCAACACAAGCTGCTCTGAACTCTTGAACGGCCGATCCGCTGTATCTCTGCACAGCATCTTCTTGCAATGCAACACACCGATGAAAGAGCTCGACCACTGACACCTCATCCAAAAAAGTAGCCAACCCGCTTTCCACTGCAGCATTCCAGGCTTCACCATTGGCAGTGAAAATCTCAGCAAATTGGCACATCAACTCAAAATTTGCTGCTGGTGGGCATGCAACCAGGCGATGCCAGCGACGAGCAAGCACATCCTCAGCTCGATTGGCATCAGTTATGGAATCGAACCGCTGTGGCAATCGCTGTGCCTCAAGAAAAAAATCATGGACTGCAATGCACGCCGCCCGGGTGGCATCATCTACTTCCATATCGGCCGCACCAAAGATAGCGCTGTAGCTTGACAGCAACTCTTCGCTCACTGATGCCTTCTCAGCCATAAGGCGATCCCAACGCTGAGCAAGCGCATCCTCTGCTCGCTTCTCCTCACTGTCCCCCACTTGCCGCTTCGGCAACCGCCGGGTTGTGTCGAAAAACTCAGAGACTGCAACACATATGGCCATGTGGCCATCATCTACTTCCATCTCGGCCGCACCAAAGATAGCACTGTAGCTTGCCAGCAACTCTGCGCTCACTGACGCCTTCTCAGCCATAAGACGATCCCAACGCCGAGCCAGCGCATCCTCTGCTCGCTTCTCGTCACTGTCCCCCACTTGCCGCTTCGGCAACCGCCGGGTTGTGTCGAAAAACTCAGAGACTGCAACACATACAGCCATGTGGCCATCATCTACTTCCATCTCGGCCGCACCAAAGATAGCACTGTAGCTTGACAGCAACTCTTCGCTCACTGCTGCCTTCTCAGCCATAAGGCGATCCCACCGCTGAGCAAGCGCATCCTCTGCTCGCCTCTCGGCACTGTCCCCCACTTGGCGCTTCGGCAACCGCCGGGTTGTGTCAAAAAACTCAGAGACAGCAACACATACAGCCAGATGACCATCGTCTACTTCCATCTCGGCCGCAGCAAACAGTTGATGATACTCATTCAACAATTCATTGGGAAGTGACGCTTTCTGCGCCAGAAGACGGTCCCAACGTCGTGCCAGCGCATCTTCTGCTCGCTGCTCATCCGTTGTCATATTTTGCCTCCGAGGTATGCGTCCATGCAAATCATAGAATTTCAAAGTATCATCGCAAACACCACGGCGCCAGTCATGTTTCAACAGATGCAGGAGTTTCAATTTCTGGAGTTTCTGATACAAAGATTTACTCCCTGGAAGATCAGAATGCTGAGATGGAACTTTTCCGTGTGATGCAATAAATGCATCCAGCTCAGCACGCGCAAGCTCGGCTTTCTCTGCATCCGACTTCTTTTTGGGGGGAAACAGCGGGTAATGATACGACAGCAAACAGAGTAAGAACCGCGCAGGACAACGCCACGACGCAGTCAAACCCAGATCAGACAATATTCCACTGAAAATGATATTCTCCAGCAACATGAACGTGTAGCTTCGACACGTCCAATCACTCTCTGCATGCAATCCCAACATTCGCGCAAAAACAAGTACCAGACCATATAACACCTCAGGTCTTCAGGTATGCGGAGGCAAAACATACAATGCAACAGAAATAGCACGATCAGACAGCATGATCTCCCACTTGAAATTACATGGACATGAGGGCTGGACCACTATCGCCACTATGACACGACTCAAAATCAAAGAAAAGATAACTTGCACAGCGTGTGTAACTTGCACAGCGTGTGAGCACCCCGGAAGTGTCAGTAATTGAATCCACATGCGCAACCATCCCTGTCTTACACAAAGCCAAGGCACTGCAATGTCCACACGGTTTTCGATTCCCACACAGCAGTATGGCACGCGTTGCACAAACTCCAGTAGCAACGCCTCTTGCCGCAGCAAACCATGAACATGTCTCAGCTGCACACAGCGCAGGAAGCTCGGCAGCAGCACCGCAGCAAGGACGCCAAGCAGCGTAGTCAGCGGCAGCAGCGTCGCCAAGCAGCAGCCGCAAGCCGCGACAAGGCAGAGCGCCGCGGCAGCAACGTACCGCGCTGCGCGCCCTCGCAAGCAGTTCTGGCGCGCAAGCTTACGCCATTGCAGCGCTGGGCGGCGACCCGCCATCTTACAAAAGACACAGGCTTAGACACACTCGTCCTTCATTCACATGACCACAAACAATCAGAGCTCTACTATGCCGCAAATCCCAGGCTTCAAGTTCTACATACACTATGAACAGCATTGAAAACAAACATCCTCACAGAATACATGCTTGACTCGATGTCTGACGACTGCCAGGGCAATGTGTTGCAGCCGCTCCCAACAAACTAAGAAACCCTGGAAACGAATTCAATCGAGCGCTTCGGACATCTGCATCTCTGTATGTTGATCAAAATCTTGAAGCTGAGCAAAGCCGAAATCGCACGAAGCCAAGTCAATAAAACATGACAACTCGCACCACAAGAGTCACGACTCCACCACCCAAGACTGTAAAGTGTGGACTGTAAAGTGTGGAGTGTGGAGCGTGGAGTGGAAAGTGTGGAGTGTGCAGTGCGGAGTGTAACGTAAGGATCGTGAAATGGAAAGTGTAAAGTGTAAAGTGTGGAGTGTGGTGTGAAGAGTGCAAAGGAGTGTCGAGTGTAAAGTGTGGAGTGAGGAGTGTAAAGTGTAAAGTGTGAAGAGTATGACAACCTGCTTGGAAACATTCGAAAAGGTAAAGTTTTCCAGCTTCCCCCATAGACACGGCGACGCCACAGGAAAACCAGAGACTCGAGACGAGACAGAAAAACGAGCATTTCGTGCGAGACTTCCTCCAATTTTGACATTTTCCACATGTTATCAAACAGGTTGGAATGTCACAAAGTGCCACGCCTGCCACGCAAAACGACATGACAACTTCCTTGGAAACCTTCGAAAAGGAGAGGTTTTGCAGCTTCCCACATAGACACGGCGACGCCACAGGAAAACCAGCGACTCGAGACAAGACACGTGGATGCAGAAAAACCAGCTTTTCGTACGAGACTTCCTCCAATTTTGACATTTTTGACACATTATCAAACAGGTTGGAATGTCACAAAGTGCCACGCCTGCCACGCAAAACGACATGACAACTTCCTTGGAAACCTTCGAAAAGGAGAGGTTTTGCGGCTTCCCACATAGACACGGCGACGCCACAGGAAAACCAGCGACTCGAGACGAGACACGTGGGAGCACCAAAACGAGCATTTCGTACGAGACTTCCTCCAATTTTGACACTTTGCAGCTTCAAAATCGACGTTTTCCTACGAGTTTTCCTTAGAACCTGAAAATTTGCAACCTCAAAATCAATATTTCGTGCGAGACTTCCGTCAATTTTCAGCACATGTCAGAAAATGCCACGCCTGCCACGGAATTTGGACCTTGTCGCCACTTGACGCAGCCCTGCCAATGCGATTTACAAAAAACACGCAACAGGACACGTCTAAATTGCTGCGCCTGCCACGAAAAATGACGATGGACACGTCCAAAGTGCTGCGCCTGCCACGAAAACTGCAACACATCTTCTAAAAACGTCGCAAAAGTATTGCGCCTGCCATGCAAAACGATTTTCAACACGTTGCAAAACACGTCTGAATGTCACAAAGTGCCACGCCTGCCGCGCGAAACGAAGCAACGACACGTCTGAAACCTCCAAAAATGACCACCTCTGCAAAACTTCCCACCGAGAGAATCTACAGCTTCCCTAAGGACATTGTTTTCAACTGACGAGATCTTTTTCAAGAAAACAATGTCGTGTGTATCAAACGCTGTCGTATAATGTCGTCAGATACATACGAGAAGTACCAGAGTATTATAAATCTGCTATATTTCTTACATAAGTAATTTTTCTTTCGGCAACAGATAAAAGAAATTATAAAATATGTTTTCATGATACTTGCCATAAAAAAATCAAAAAGAGGCATCAAAGTGCTATACAGTTTCAACGACAGCGTGCCTATCGACAGCGTTTTCAATGAAAACGTTGTCGCCAGGGACGCTGTCGTGTAAAACATATAGCACTTTCATTTTGCTTTTCTTGTGGAAAGAAAAGTCAAAAAAAAAGTAAATAAATTTCAAAAGAAATCGAGAAAGAAGGAAAAGTGCTATATGCTTCCAACGACAGCGTGCCTAACGACAGCGTTTTCAATGAAATCGTTGTCGCCAGGGACGCTGTCGTGTAAAACAGATAGCACTTTCATTTTGCTTTTCTTTTTTAGAAAGAAAACTCAAAAAAAATCTATATAAATTTCAAAAGAAATAGAGAAAGAAGGAAAAGTGCTATATGCTTCCAACGACAGCGTGCCTAACGACAGCGTTTTCAATGAAAACGTTGTCGCCAGCTTGCAAAACATATAGCACTTTCATCTTGCATGGTTTGAGTTTGGTTTTCTTTTGGAAAAAAGTCAAAAAAATCTGTATATAAATTTTAAAAGAAAAAGAGAAAGAAGGAAAAGTGCTATATGCTTCCAACGACAGCGTGCCTAACGACAGCGTTTTCAATGAAAACGTTGTCGCCAGGGACGCTGTCGTGTAAAACACATAGCACTTTCATTTTGCTTTTCTTGTGGAAAGGTTAAAAAAAAGTAAATAAATTTCAAAAGAAATCGAGAAAGAAGGAAAAGTGCTATATGCTTCCAACGACAGCGTGCCTAACGACAGCGTTTTCAATGAAAACGTTGTCGCCAGGGACGCTGTCGTGTAAAACACATAGCACTTTCATTTTGCTTTTCTTGTAGAAAGAAAATTCAAAAAAAAATCTATATAAATTTCAAAAGAAATAGAGAAAGAAGGAAAAGTGCTATATGCTTCCAACGACAGCGTGCCTAACGACAGCGTTTTCAATGAAAACGTTGTCGTCAGGGACGCTGTCGTGTAAGACAGATAGCAAATTTCTTTTGAATTGAGAGATCTTGGCAAGCTGAAAGACAAAATACATAGAAAATATTTTCCTAAAAATTGAGATTGAAAAAATGAGTCAGAACTTATAGAACGCAATGTGTTACGCACGACAGTGTGCCCCAGCAAATATGTTCAGCTGCATAGAAGCTGTGGCTGACATCTTGTCCAACAGGGACGCCGTGTATGTGCAATGGCGCTCTTTGCACTGCAAGTAAGAAACATGGCAGGCTTGGCCATGGATCCTATACAATCTCTCGAGCCTTGACAGCCCGAGGCTGCGCTCTGTACCTCATGCCTTTTTATCCTGGCGTCCACACTAAACGGGACCACCACGAAACAGTCAAGCAAAGCACTGTTCATGACGAAGCAGGGCATGCCAAAGCTCTGTGTTAGGATATCTTGGGTAAAGGATGTCACACATGCTCTTCAGTATTCATCTTCAGGGCTATATATATATATTTATTTATTTATCTATGTATATATATATGTGCAAACACAAATACACGCTACTTACATGTGTACACAATTTTTTCTATACATGAACTTCTGTATTTATCCTGGCTCCCAAATATACATATATACACACAAACAAAGACGTTTCGGTAGGCATAGACATAGACATAAATTTAGGTGTGCACATGAATTACACATATATCCCCATACATTGATGTAAACTGAAACACTGAACAAACATGTGCCGACTTGGTTTGCCTCAGCCCAAACTTGGTATTGCAGCCTGGGGGAAAAACCGAAGGGGGTTCATAAGGAACCATAAGAACACGCCCGTGGCAAGGTCCAGAAAAACAACACAAGTTTGGTTTGACTTCCATTTAACACCCTATTGTGCTCAGGGTGCACTCATTTCTTTTGCGCCATACCCATTGGACGTTTCCAAAGGGAGAACACATTCGAGAAACTTCAAAATCATTAATCCCGGAAGAAATGCATAGGCCTATTGCTATGGCTCAAAAGAAAATCATTCTAGACGGGTCCCACTTTTTGACATCCCACCATCTCAAATCTGAGAAGAGGCATTGCCCAGTGTTGTTTCCCCAGCAGAAACTCGCGACGTCTTCGTGGTTTGATGGCTCAGAATCCTTCCCACAACTATGGACATACTGTGGATGGAAGAAATCCTGCACCAGTTGATAGGTAGTTTGTTCCATTATTTAAAGGGTTTCAACTATCCAAGGTGGTGCAGGATTTTTCCATCCACGGTATGTCTTTGTACAAATGCGCAAAGATAGATAGGTAGATATCTACGTATATTGAAAACTAGATATACATATATAAACTCTATAAATATATTTACATATAGATCTATCTATATATATATTTATTTATTGATTGATTTATTTATTTATATATTTACAGATAGCTAGGTATATATATATATATTTATATTTATACAGATAGCTGGATATATGTATATATATATGTGTGTTTGCTTGTACTTTTGTACTTGCACTTGAACCACCAAGAGAAACCATGTAAAACCAGTATGCATTTTTTGGAGGTACGCTGATAGAATCTGATAGAAGCTGAAGGGGTCGATTAAAAAATATCTACGACATAATTTTTTTGCAGTGCAAACCTATGGAACCCAAACCACAAACATCAGGGCTTTTGTGCCCTTGTGGAACCTAGCTCTCAGCCAGCACATGCGGTCTGGAGACAGCAGCGCTCTCAGCTTTTTCCCCGGGTGTGTTGCTTTCAGTTGTCTTCGCACGAAGTATCGTGCCAACGAATCGAAAGAAACAACAGGTATCTTTGGAAAAGTCGGTGCATCATGTTGGCCTGATGACACCTCACCCCTATCCGTTTCAAGTATCCTAAGAAACTCTCATCGTTGTTGCACTGGTGAACCTTCCTTGGATTCAGTAGCGTCCTCGCAATGTCCCTGCCAAGATGGTCAAAGTAGTGGTGTTTTGGCCTGAGCTTATACAAAAGCAGCCCCAACTCCGTGCATCGGTGGGCAAGGTGTTGCCATGCCACGAGATGTACCTCCACCTTTCTGGCCACGTCCTCAATGGATGGAACATGGGTATGAGCCGGTTTATGCACTAGAAGAAACATGGTAAAATCCAGGCTATCAACTTCAAGAGCTGGTGGGGTGAACAGGAAAACCCCAAGTTTGGAATGATTATGATTCCCTTTTTTTTGCTTGTTGTATCCCATGACTGCTGGAATGATCTTAAATTAAAATAGTTAAAAAGTTTCGCTGTGTCCCACCAGGCGTCCGTACCATCAGTCTCTGTGAACAAGATATCAGAGTGATCCATCTGAAAAAAAGCTGCATAGATATAGTAGTGGCAAATCGCAATCAGACGCAGCATTGAATCCTAAAGTGGTGAATTGTGATTTGGCAAACAGTTGAATCCAATATCCCACCATACTCCAGCTCAAATTTTGGGAGCCAGTTCAAATACCCAACCAACATCAAATAAGAACTTTCTGAATGAAACAAAATTTCATCAGGATGTTTCTCCGAGATTTCCATGGCAATTTTGGCAAAGAACCACAAGGCACTCTTCATGAACGAAGCCTTGAAGGAACTTCCCAACTCAGGGTAGGTGCTTGGTTTGTCCAACCCCGTGTTTGCCGGTGTGAACCTTCTGACCGATATACGTATCCTTGTCTGGTGGTGGCAAGCTACCCACTTGGAAGTAACAATTTGGGGTAGGCTACAGGATCCATATGAACATCACCAACCAAAACATTTGTCCATGTGAGGGTCCCCAACCAATAACATCAATATTTTGTTTTTATATTACTATGTCATGATCGCCATTGAACTTCCCACATTGAACTTCCCCAATAAGACATTCATAGATCCAAGCGACGGTCTTGAAGCAAGATATCTTCCATCCATGAAGTATCCGGCCAAAGAAAAATTATCCAGGTGACAAATTCCAACCAACATCTTATCATATCTTATCCATGTAGAAGCCACCCACTAAGATATTGAGATATCCCCAACTGAAACTCCCGACTGAAATGTTTTGCTTACATAACATAAGCGGGTGCCTCAGGAAAGTTGAAGACCTTTCATCTTGGGTTACACAATGAAAACGAAAACAATCAGATTCAAGAATCTTTTCCTTTCGACATTCCGTTCTCATCTTCATGGAAAATTCCGCTAATCGGTCAGCCAACGTACCAGAGCCGAAGAAATCATTCCGGATCCAAAACCCCAGAGAACTGGCATACAAATCACGGCAAGTACCCAGAAACACTAGGTGCATAGGGTCGTGAAAGCAAGACTTGATGTGCCACCCCTGCACTGCCATCCAAGGTGAGTGTGGACCAGGACCTCGAACATAGTCAGCGAAGCCTCAGGAGGCTTGGGTATGTGAGCAGCTATGGTACATCCTTGGTGGAGTGGTGGCTTTTTAGCTTTCAGGAACTTAGACATCAAAACAAAACATTGGAGGCAATGCTTCAGCAATTAAGAATCGTACCAATTGGCGCTAGCCTATGTGCAGCACTACTGTGAAAGTTCTTGTAGAGCATGTGGGGAAGCAAATGCTTGTTGTGCTGTTCCGCTAGGCAATTCATGCAAAGCTTCGAATGCTGATATGTCCTGGTAAAAAAATTGGTTTCCTTTCGTGCTTTCTCATCGGCCCGGAATCCAAAGTAGACACATTTCCATTTGCCACCGGCTAGAGGTTTGCCCTTCAGTTCCAAACGGTGACCTTTGAGTGGCTCACCCATGAAACCTTGTTCTGGAAAAACCCCAGACCACGCAGCTTGTAGTGACCATCCAATCACTTTGGCGACAGTGTCATGCACATGGGATTTCACTTCGTCAGTTTGGATGCATTGATGGGGCAATACGACCAGTGGGTATCGAGTGTCAAAAACATGGCCTTCCGCCAGGACTGATGACATACTCCAACATATGTATTCAGAGTTGCTATAAAACTCTGCACCATCAGTGTGTAGACAAAGTGGTATGGTGCCTCGCTACAACCCCTTTGCTAGTCAAAAACAATGTTCTTTTGAACAATCGCTCAACCAAACCAAAACATTATAAGACTTGAACATTATGCAACAAATGTGAACCACGACGCAATGGTAAAGGTCAGGGTTCGTCAGGCATGGGTGGTTGCGCCATTCGTCCAATGAGCAACAGTGCTTCCAAAAATGGGAGATGCTTTCTGAACTTCGGTGGCCGGTCATAGAACGAGCAAACTGTAGGGTTCAAGGGAATACAATTTTTCAAAACAGCTGAAATATCTTTGTAAAATCGATACAAAATATGTTTTCTTTTGTGCCCCTAACTCAAGTTTTTGGCTCCAACCTGCAATGGTCCAGCTTCATAAACCGCGTGAAGAATCTCATGTGGCAGTAAGAAAGGCACATCGACTGGCTGCGCCACCTTCTCGAAGTCAACCTGAGCTGTTCGAATATATTGCTCACTATTATGTTCTTGATTTGTAAAAAAAAACAGAAAACAGAGTCCACATATATAAAATGTATTGTCCAGAAACTATCAAGTTCATGGTCACCTTGTAAACGGTAAGCTTGACACCCCAGAGTGAATGCAACCATTTGTGGAGATCGCGTTCTTGGTTGGCCGCGTGACGACCCCCAGTCCCTAGACTGCTAAAAGCCTCTAGCGCTGCACTAGGAAGACCATCCTTGATGTTTGCCCTGGCCAAATCACAGATTTCAGAAACATTGGCCCGTCCACAGCCAAGCATACCTTGGCAGAAACGATGGGTATGATTGGGTTGGGGCTTGCTAATTTTGGGAATACAACTTTTTAAGTTTGGTCTTAGGTTGCTAAACCGTCACACCAAAATTTCACTCATAGAAAGCAAAGGTTCGGATGTATGACTGCGCCGTCTGGCATGTCGGCATTTGATCATAAGCTGTTTGCCTTCCGGTGCTTTTTTTCGTCATCTGCATGTTAAAAAAATCAGTTGCAAAACTTTTGTAAGTGGAAGGGTCCACAATTCACAACAACTGGAAGCGTCCACATTCCCACAGTGTAACCCACAGAAGCGTCAGGCCTATGCCGATGGCGACCATTGGCCTTGCAGGCACCTGCGTGGGACAAGTCTGGGCGCATGGCATGGGTGGTTGCATGGGTCAATGTGGTGGGGCCAGGACTCATCCAACAATTCAATTTTCTCAGAATGGATCAGATCTTCAACTCAGCAATGCTCCTTTGGCGTGAGACCACTGTAAGACAATCAAGCTGGGAACTGTCAAATCTCAGGAAGTTTTTTTTGATGAAACCATATTAAACAGAAAGCCCAGATTGTGTTCTAACTTTCTTTAATCATTGAATTCCCAGCACTGCGATTGCTTCCCTCAACGGGTCGCCATTTTCACTGCTACCGGCAGCCTTGCTATGCAAGGGCTTTCAACCAAAACCAACACAGCCTATCAGGCAGTCGGGGATGATGAGAGAGATTCAGATAGATAGATAGATAGGTAGGTAGATAGATTAGATTGGATTAGATTAGATTAGAATAGACTAGATTAGATTAGATTATAGATTAGATTAGATTATAGATTAGATTAGATTAGATTAGAATTAGATTAGATTAGAATTAGATTAGCTTATAGATTAGATTAGATTAGATTAGAGATTAGTTTAGATTAGATTAGATTAGATAGATAGCAATAGATAGCAATAGATAGCAATAGATAGCAATAGATTTGGAAAATTTCAAATAAATTCAGATTCAGATAGATTCAGATAGCTAGATGAATAGATCGATAGGTGGATGGATAGATACCATTTGTATGTATATATAATGTATACATCAACAAGTTTACAAATACAAATATTGACCACCCCATTTTTTTGATTTGGGAAACATCCCCAACTCCTACCCTGAGAAGGCCATGGTCACCACGGTCAGACAATCTCCTCTCAGGAGGCCTTGTCTTCATCCGCCTGCTTTCCCTCCTGACCCGCCTTCTTTCCTTTGCTTCTGTTGGCCTTCCCTTTCTTTGTCTTCAGGCCACTCAGCAATGCTTTGGCCGCCGACTGGCAAGCACGGTGCTGAACCCGGTGTTGGGAAATGGATTGGTGATACAAACAAACAGGTTCAAAGCTTGGAAAATGAATGTCATTCTTTGCTTTCACCAAGTTGGTTTTGGCTGATGGTGTGACATTGAAATAAAATAAACAACATGTGCGATTTGGGTTTCCTAGTCCAAGTGCCGAAGCCTGCAAATGGTAAACCCATTCGATATATAGTAGGAATATCATGCCCAACCCTTTCCCATTCGAGCCTCTGCCTTGTCAAACCATGCTGCCTTTTCTTCTATGATTGCGAAAAACTTCTGGTAACATTTTGGATTCGCAGTCTTCTCCTGTCGCAACTGCTGCATCTTCTTGTATACTTCCTCCATTTTTGTGTTGAACTTGAGAAGCTCCTTCACCAGGTCTCCACTGTATTCCAACGTACCAAGGGAGATGGCATATTTTCTCGCCTCTGCCCCTTTCTTGAGGCACTCCTCCATTTGCGAGACAGCCAGCCTGGGCAGAACAATGGAGAGATGATGAGGCGAGGTTGGCTTGCTGCATATACATGGTGAAAATAGGTTTGGATAGATGTGTTCAAAATCAGAAAACGATCAGTTCAATTCCATGGGATATGCGAGGTAACCAGTGATCCACATGAAAGTTTCCAGACCAGTACAGCACTGCTAAGGGTTGGGCTCTTCAGAAGTCTTCGGCTCCATTTTTTCGGTCTTGTCTTTCTTTTCCTTCTTCGCTTTCTTCTTGTCAACCTTCTCATCGGTCAAAGCTTGCGTCAATGCCTGCTGACCCGCTTCGTTGGCCACTCGGGCAGCTGGCTGCAACCCTGCCAACAATGGCCCATCGCCCGTCGTGAGGGCTTCGACGAGCTCTTTGTTGTTGGCGTCTCGGACAGTAACCGCAGTGGATTCTTTGGTCATGTCATCGTTGCGAACCAGGTCACCCTTGCCAACATAGTAATAGATTTCCTGCAAGCAAATGGCAGCTACAAAGCTTTTGGGATTGTTGGCAGGAATCAGTGGCTGGATCATAAAATCACACCCACTGCTATTGCAGAACGAAGAGGGCAGATCTACTAGTTGGCCCGAAATGGTTTCAAATAATCTGATTTCAATTTTGTTGGAACCTGACGCATTGCGAGGGAAGAATTTTCATGAGGCTTCCCCATGCATGATATCAGGATAGGGTAGGTGGATTCAGAGCTTGAAACATTTCGTTTCTTTTGGAAAAATCTTGCATGAAAAAGAAACCTGCCCATGCAATGTGTGAACATCAAGATCGGATAGGTTGTCGTATCAAATAATCCTTTGTTTTTCCTAATTGGTGAGCCCCGGAACAAACCAGACAAAAGAAAACCAAACAACTCTGTCAGGAATTGGACCAGACCAAGACGACTACCCAACCAGTCCTCTTCGTCCTGATCGAAGTCAGGGTCCCAGTACCAGAGGTTTCGTTCCTTCAGCGAGCGCATCAATTGCTCCGCTTTGGCCTTTGGGTATTTCTGGTAGATGTCACGTGACTTCAGCCCTTCTCTCTCCTTTCGATTCAGCGTCAATTTCTCAGCTTTTCTTTGGATCGTGATCTCCACCCTCAGGAACCGGAAGCACGGTGCCCAAAAGAAAGCATTGGAGGAGCAGTTCAGCAGGGAATGGGCTGATGGGTGAGAGACACTTGAAGCAAACGTCAAGCAAGTTGAAATTGAATATCATGAGAGACAATTGAAGCAAACGTTACACAAGTTGAGATTTAACTATCATCCCAACATTTCAGAATATGAACTTTTCTTTCAACCAAGTTGCTTAGACCAGTCTTGGGAGCACTCGAGCCACTGCCGAAACAAGTCATTTTTGTCTCGCACAAAGTGCGAGGCAAGACTTTGAGGGAACTTTTTCCGGTCTAGGGCTTGTCTGTTGAACTTGTCCCACTCAGCCTTATGAGTCACACCTTAGTGGTTCAGCACAGCCAACTCCCAAGGAAAGAGTTGACAAGCTATAGGCCACCAAAAGCTCGAAAACACCCTTTTCAGTGTTATGGCCATGACACTTTCTGCAGTTTTCTATGAGCGGATTAAAAGGTCAAAGGCTTGCAAGAAATGGGAACATACCTGATATCTAACCTGAGTATACCTGAGTGAGCGATTTGAATATATTTGTATATATAAAGGCTTCCAGAAAATGCAAACAAAGCTTGAATGTCCATATGATCACATGCTTTCTGTTTTGACTGCAAACATGGGGCCTTGAAACTTTGTACACAATAGTCAGGGCAGTGTTGAGTTGGTCTCAAGTTCAAAATGCTGACTAGATGCTATTTGCATTGTCGAACTGCGAGCCAGATGAAGCCCTCTGTTGCTCTACCACTTCTCCCAAGTCTTTGTTTTCCTTCTCTTCCTTGTCCTTGTTCGCTTCCTTCGTCCCTTCCTCTCCTGGCTTCTCCTGCTTTTTCTTTTCCTCTTCCTCTCCTGACTTCTCATCTTTCTTCTTAGGTTCCTGTTCTTTCTCTTGGGATGCCCCCCTCTCACCAGCTGCATGGAGAGGGAAACATTCATCCACAAGTGTGTCAAACTCCGCCAAGTCTTCTGCAGTGAGACCTGTTTCCTTGCCCTTATCTTCTTCATCGTCATCTTCTTCTGCCTCCTCCACATCACTTTTCTCACAGTCTTCACTTCCATCCAAAGACTCCTGCTCACTGTCACTGCTGGTTGGAACAGTCTGCGCGCTTGCCTCAGATGAGTCTGAGTCCTCTGATTCATCATCCTTCTCTTCTTCATCATCATCTTCACCTTCATCTTCATTGTCTTCTTCTTCTGGGTCCTTGTTTGGGTCTGCTCTGTTGCCTGCCTTGACAGTCGAGAAGACCTGTTGCTGCCTCTTCCTTCTTATAACCATCCTCCTTCTTAGAAGACTTAGAAGAAGAAGGATGTTTTGACTTCACCATTCCAACAGCAGGACGACCGCTGCAAAAGACAGGAAAACAGGACGGGTGCGCTGAACCAACCGTTCGTGGCTGAATGGATATGCACAGGGTGTCTCCCAATCGTGGCTGAATTGATCTAATCGTGGCTGAACCTATTACCCAGGGATGAAAACTGTTTATCCAGGGCTCTGGACCTACCATGTTTTACCATGTTTTTGGGTTCGTGGCTGTTCTACACCAATCGCGGCTGACTTCTCAACAAATCGTGGCTGAATTTGGAACCAATTCCAAAAAAAATAATGAAATTGTTTGGGAACCAAATCTTTGCCACCCCACCAGAACAAATAACCTACAGCACAGAAGGGCAAGGCACAGGTGTGCTGGGGCGTACCTTTCAAGATTCTTTTGAGAACCAATCTTCCCATTTTCACCTGGCAGGATCATGGGCATTGTGAAATTTTCCCAATTCTTAGGGAGTGTTGGCCACTATAGGGTTGGCAACATATGGGGCTGCTTCACTCATTCATGAACCAAGGAAGCAACTGCAGGACGGAATTAGGATTTGGGACCCTTGAAGTTGGCAGTTTTTAACTCAATGCCGCTCCATCAAACGGTTTCGCTGCAAGTACTAGCTGGACTTTGTCTTAACAGCTACCCAAGAACATCCTGTAGGGACCAATTACCCACAAGACGAACTTTAATTAGTGAAATCACCTGAACTGGATATGGCACTATGCCAAAAATTCCAGAACTGGATTCAGGTTGGCACATTTTAGCCACAAACCATCTTTTCGGGTACAACGCTTCATGATCTGGGACTTTCGAGCATGCTGCTTGATCAGGCGCAAAGCCCGGCGACGGTTCTCCTTTGCATGTCTAGTTCTCAGCTTTGCCAGAGCAACCCCAAACCTGGGCGACCAGAAGTTTGGGGATCGAAAGCACTTCTTCCTTTTTGATCACACTTCCATTGTGTTTGTTGACTTGTTCACCCACTGGTATGTGAGATTGCTCTACTTTATCGGGGTTGATTGACAACCAGAGATATTCACCGATTGCTAACTGATCAGTGGTGATCCCACAATCCTCCCTCAATACGAATGGTGCAATGGAGTATTGGCTCATGACCTGTGGTGATATAAGCCAATTTAGGAGATGTTTCCGATGTGAACAAACAAGGGATGGAGCACTGGGCATATGTTTCAAACATACATACATACATTACATTACATTACATTACATTACATACATACAAACACTCTTGCATGCATGCATGAATGTGTGCATGCATACAACGCATACATGCATACATGCATACATGCTTGCCATACCATACACCATACCACACCATACATACCATACATACCATACACACCATGCATACCACACATACCACGCACACCATGCCAGCCATACCAACCATACCAAACATACCAATCATACCAAACATGCCATACCATGCACGGCATACATGCCTTACATGCCTTACATGCCTTACATGCCTTACATGCCATCGATCCATCCATCCATCCATGCATACATACATACATACATTCCATTCCATTCCATTTCATTCCATCCCATTCCATTCCATTCCATTCTATACATTACATTACATTACATTACATACATACCAAACATACCACATCACACCACACCACACCATACCATAAAGCAAGCAGCCCCAAAGGATAGGCCTGACTAGCCTTCAAATTGCCATTGCCTTTGACGCGGCGGTTGCCGTCAGCATCGTAGTAATGGTCAACCAGGGAAATGGTCTGGGTGCTTTTGGTGCGAGGTTTGAACTCACCCAGCTGCGAAATTTCTTCATTGCCTTGGTTTTCACCCCGGGGATTTATAAAGAACCACCACATGTGAAATGTTTACCTCTGTTCTTATCAAGAAGTTGTATGATCTTACAATGGTCTTGCCGATACAAACATGCATCCTACTTGCCCATACTATGTCGGAATCGTAAGAACAAAGCTTTCGAAATTGTAATTTCCCTGGTTGTTTGCCACCCCAAAAAAAGCCCCCCACAAGTCTACTTCCAATAACATTCTTCCTATAGTTTTCCTACATATTTGGTGGGTTGCTGGGGCCTTTTTGGGGTGCCAAACCAACCGGAAACTTTCTATTCCGAATGTTCTCTCTATACTGTATACTGAATCTTGGAAATCGAGTAACTGCTGTAAAGCCATGTAGGCTTCTCGGACATGCCCCCAAAATCACCCATGAGCAGACGATGGCGGTAGCAATCTAGACAACCCATGAGGTGCTGGAAAACCGGAAGTTCCTGCATCCACGATCCCTGTGGTTGTTCCAAAACCCACCACACCCCAAGAGCCGCGCAGACCCATAAGATTATGAGTGTGCGTGCTGCAAGACGGTTTCCAGAAAGCACCGATTCGTAACATTCTTGTCCATAGGGATTGCTTTCTGATCTTCGGGCTGTACCCGAATTCCTTGGAAGGCGGCGACAGCAAAGCTCCAAATCTAAACAAATTAACTGATTTGCTTTCATTGGCGCACATTGCAATTATCATTAAAGGTGAATGAACCAATGATGTGTTTCCCATAATTAGCCTTAATTTGAACCCCAACTTGTTATAGGCCTAGTATTGTGAATGCTCAATTGGATAGTTGGATCTCTCAAACTGAAGTGCCGTTTTGCGTTCCAAAACTGGAACCCCTTTTGCACAAATGTTTCTTTAAAGGGGCAAATTTTCGCACCAAAAACGGAGCCCTTTGTGGGCCTAATTTTGAAACAATATTTTTCATTCTCTGTGAGCCAAAAAAAGTTGTAGACTTGGCCCTGAAAATGGTCATGGGAGATTCTGGCCCCCCACAAACACTCCCATAAACTATAAACTTTTGGGTTATAGACTTATGGAAATAAAACCAAATATCACAGGTTGGGCTGTTTGTCCAATCCCTTCCGGTGCTGAGGCGCATGTATACAAAGCTGGAACATACCGGAGCTGCCAAGCACCCCGATCCAGGGCGAAGGCACGTGGCATGGTAGAGCGCTGACACGAAACCGGTGTTGGTCAGCATATTCATGGTTTCCGGGTTGTGATCCAGGTCCATTGCCACTGAAGAAGTTCGACCCTCCTAGATTGGGAAGAAAACTATTGTTTGAAACACTATTGCCACTATGGGCCTATATGGACATTCTTTTCGTTGCTGATCATGGGATTCCTCCAAATGGTTCCCTGCATTGGTGAGCAACAAATATGTTTCCCATCGTTTGTGCATGTCGAACATTTAGCATTTGGGGGGTGCAAAACAGACACATCACGTTTCAGCTTCATCTACCCAACTCTTTTTGGCTATCCATTCGACCCCATTTCATCCAACCCTCTCAGTCCTGGAATTCCCCACGTGTAACTGAGCATTGCCCTGCAAACAGCTCTAGATGATCCAGTTCATGGCCAGGCCCCCACTTCAACGAAGGGATTGCAAAGATGCTGGTGACCAGCACTCCAATAACCTCATACGTTTGCGTGGGGAGTAATCCTTTGAACCTATATCAAGTCCCTCCATCATGGTATGTTCCCGAATGTTGAAATTGATGTTCAAAACATAGTGGGGTCAATTGACCCGCTTGGGTTAATGATCACCAGTGGATATTTCGAGATTTGACTTTTGCATGGGGCAAACAAAAACATATTGAAGGGCTGGGGAACCATTACCCAACAACAGGATGTGAAGGGAGCTAGGTGGATTCCAGTGTTGCCAGGGGACAGCAGGGGCCTTCAATGCCCGCAGGCCTTGAAGAATGGTGCGCTTCTTCACTTCTTTGAAGGACATTTTGGGTGGGTCCATCACCGGTGTCTTTGCATGTGCAAAGGCAAGCACGGTGCGCTTGCTAACAACCCTTTTACCCATGATTCCCAAGGCACTGACTAGCAAGTGTACCCCTAGATCACGATGGATTGAGCTTTGAATGGCTGTGAAAAAGAAACTGTAAAGTTATGGTGCAATGGTTGCCTGACCTAAACGAAGAGTTTTCCCATGAGATAGCTTCACCATTACAACGGGTCTCAACATGTGACTTCTCACCAAGTATCATCAATGCAACCGGCAAAACCCGAAGAGATATATGGCTCTTTTTGGGGTTGATTGGAGGCAGCAGTTGAAATTTTGGGTCTTTGAAATAATGAAGCTTGTTTTTGCCAGCCTTCTTCCACATCCATCCGTAGATAACTAATCTCCCTGAAATGGCAAGCGGGAGCTTCACAGGTGTTGATGCTTTGCATCGCTTCCCCTGACAAGCATTTTCCAAAATGCCTACGAAACCCAAATGTAACTTTGTTGGCATCACATACTTTTTGACATGCAACCGGTCGCATACCCATGCATTTGCGCAAACATTTCGAATCATAGAATCAACAAAATCTTGGGATTCAGCTGGTGTTCAAACACATCCTGTGGGTTGCGGTCTACAGCTGCACATCTAGAAAGTTGAACTCAAAATCAAACACAGGACACATCCTAAGGCAGCACCCCTGCTTTGGTGCAGGCACTGATCCAAGCCGAAACGACACCACCAAATTTCGACCATGTAATTTGGCCATTGAATTTCTCCGATCCCTTCACCACGAAAGCTTTCGCCCTCAGTAACACCTCGATCCTGGCTGCACCACGGTTCACTGTGTAGCTGTGGCAGCCATGATGCACCTTGTCAGGACTCGGCAAAGCGTTGCCTGAGCAGATGCAGCCGGGCTCTCTGGTGGTTGGGGATTGAAAGAGGTCGATATGTGACTTACCTTCTTGGATTCAATCTACATGCTATACATCTCTCTTTGTTTTTATCCATGGGTCTATGGATTAGCCTGCCTATGCTTTCTATCCATGAACTGTTCGATCTTGTTTTGAACATGTAAATAAATAAATATATCTATATATATATGCACACATATATGTATATATATATATTCATTTGCGTATTTAAACACCCCTATATGAATGTGCAAACACGATGATCTTTATATATATATATATTTATCTATTTTGGAACAAGTACTACAACATGCACACCAGTGAGGAAGTGGAGAGAACGCGAGAGGAATGGACAAGGACTTTAAAACGATAGGTCCCCAACCACTCTTTTTGGGGACCTATCGTCTTATATATTCATTTGCGTATGTACACCCCAATAGCAATGTGCAAACTCGATGATCTCTCTCTTTCTCTATATATATACATATATGTTTATAGATATGTAAAAATAAGTAAGGGAGTAAGTAAGCAAGCAAGTAAATAAGTAAGTAAGTGAGTAAGTAAGTGCAATCTGTAAATATATATAATATACCTACAATCCTTTGCTGACGCGAAAGAATCATGGGTGCTATGAATACATAGAGAATAAAAGACCAACATGGGGATACATACAGAATAATAGACCAACATGGGGATACATAAAGAATAATAGACCAACATGGGGATACATAAAGAATAATAGACCAACATGGGGATGTCTCTCAAAAGTGGTGCCCATGAGTGCCCCAATACAATTTTTTGAACATTGGAAGCCAACAGGTGGGTGAATGCAAAATATGGATTTCTGAACATATCCGACATGGACCACGTGATTGAAGCCTTTGGAAAACCAGCCAACCCTTTTGTCAAGCGGCGGGGGATCTCCATCTTGGTCAAGTTGTATTCGTGGTACATCAGGTCACTCGGCTCCTGCAAATTCGGTCCCAGGTCCGACCAAGGAGATTGGATGAATGAAGGTTTTGTTTGTGGGTTGGGTTCATGTAAAACCGAGTCTTTGAAGAAGGCTCCTACTTATTGTCAAGCGCCCACAAGCCCTAACAAAAAACAGATCAATCCTTGCAACCTTTTGACCAGAAAGGACATACATCATATCAGAACATTTTTGGGACAACACTTTGGTTTGCCAAAGGCTTTCTATATTATTGGAACTATGAAAATTGGCCGCCATGGGGGCCACAAAAACATTGGAATGTCTCAAAATAGGGGATCCCGAAACTTGATTCTTTTATATTCTTTTATTGAAACATAAAAAGTTTCGGGATTCCCTATTTTTAGACATTCCCAAATGTTGATAGAATCACTGCCGATGCACTGGGTGAGGAGGAGGATTCACAGATGCTTCGGCCTCCACTGCCTCATGAGATTCACGAGGTGCCGCAGCACGCTTGGGGTGGCCGTGGCGGCGGCGGAAGGATGCCTTCTTGTTGCCACCCTTCTTCTCCTTGAGTACCTTGCCCTTCACGGTCGATTCCTTCTTCTTCTTGGGGTTCACCTGAAAAAAGCCGGGAAGGGGGTGATACATCTTGCTATCCCTGAATAATATTTGGTATTCTCTATCAATCTTGCTGCTGTCTTGGATGAACTGTGGTAAACACCAAACAGATCAATTAAGCACATCAGGTTGGTCAAGTAGCCTGGGGGCCAATGAATGGGGCATCGCACATCATCAAGTCATCCACAACAGCATCAAAAGATGTAGGTGGCTTCAAAGATGGCATCTTCACGCTGGTTTCTGGAAGTTTCGATGGCATGGGCTCATCGATTCCCATAATGCCCAGGGCTTCATGAAACGATTCCTCCAACGCTTTTTTAGTGGCAGCTTTCCATCGTTTTCGTTCTGCAATGGTAGGCTTCTCCCATGGAGAAGATGGTATCAGAGTATCTCCAGACAACTCAGATTCAGACCCCGTATCCTTAGATGGTAAATCTGATTGAAAACGATCACAAGAGACAGAGAACCCCGCTCAGAAGGAAGTAAGTAAGAACCCCTGGCTTTTAAAGCTATAGCAAACGGCCCCTCATGAAGCACTTTAAATTTTGATAAATTTTGTGAATAAAATGAGGCCATGAACCCCTGGCCATATCACATTTCTTGGCAAGTCACTTCCACATCCTTCGGGGATTCAACCTTCTTCTCCACCCAAGACTTGTCCACCGCTGCATCCGAAGCCTTGCCCTTCTCCTTCCGGATCTTGACAGTGCTCATCGGCTCTTCATGATCAGGGGCATGACGTTTTGCAGGAGTGATGTACTTCCGAGCATTCCGAGACTCCTCAATCCTCTTGAGGGCGCCGACAAAACCACCATCACCATCATCTTCGGCCGAAGATGCAGGACTTGGAGGCAATGGGGGCACATGAAGGCATGCCAGGTTAAACCCATGAGCCGTGTTGCCCTTGGAATCTGCCGGAAGATTGGGCACATCAGCTCCCAAATCCAGAGACTCACCATCCGAGCTGTCAGACTCCTCGCTTTCATGGTAAGATTTGTCGAATGGCGGCACAGCATCACAGGGGGCATCAGTTGTCACACCGGCCGCACCGACAACCTCACTGCCTCCATCAAGTTCAGATTCATCAGACTGATCCGCTTCAGCTGCAGGCAATGGGTCAGGGCTCACTTCTCCCAAGACAAGAGTCTCGTCATCATCATGGCAAGGGCTGCCTGGATTGGCAGTGTGATGGTCTTCAGAATCATCTTCCGATGATGACGAGCCATCCTCATTCGAAGCCTCCACATCACCCGAATCATCCTCCCCAGCATCCCCAGCATCACTTGTAGCATCTTCCAATGCCTAGCGCAAAGAGAAGTATAGGGACATTCAGGGAAAGGTTGAAGGAATGTCTTTCAATGAAATTTTTATTTTGGTAGTACTGGTTGGCCCGCAGAAGCTTGCACGAATACTGTATATGATCCATCAAGGTCTCCAAACTATTTCTGTTTCACACTTCCTGAACATAAGGATAAGAGGTCAATCACAAACCCGCATAACCTTTGCCTCGTTCATATCATCATCTTCTAGAACTGGGCGACGGGCAAGCCGACGACGAACCTGGTGGCATGAACCCCCCAAATGTTAAGAGCAGAACAGGGGCCACCACAAACAAAAAAACGTGTTAACGTTCAAAGATTTTTTTTGAATCGGGCAGGCAACTGCACTGGCAGGGGACGGGCGCAACATTGACTTCAGCTCTCCAACCCGAGGATGAAAACTCTTCATGCCTGGGTGTAAGGCTTCAAAGACTAAATCCCAGAAAGGGTTCCAAACTTTTCACCACTGGAGTGACTAGAAAAAGAAACCAATTTAGTCCCAAGCTTAAATCATTTTTGGCAACATTTTTGACCACGGGGTTTTAAAAAAAAAGTTAAAGCTAATCCAATTTAGGCACTATTTCGGAAAAGATAACGCAACGCCCCTATGAGTTTCTTCGCTCTGCCTCCTTCTTCCGAAGCTTGCACAACCTTCGCGACGCCAGGTTTGCAGAGCAGGGTCCCATCCAAGAGTTGGTCAAGATACCTAGGCGCGGTGGGTCGGGTGTGCAAACCACAAAATAGGTGCTCCTGAAAAAAAACATCCCCCCAGTCAATCGTTTTGCAAAGGGTTTCCCATGAATGAAAATCATTATATAAGATTGCGTGTCTGACGCATCAACAGTTTATAAACCTCCAAACCAGTCATATGGAGCTGGCTGTACTTGGACCCTGTTCTTTTTGTGGCAAGATGCAGAAAGACGTCCGTCAAAACAAGTGCCCCGGGCACACTGGTGGGCCATTGGCGCACCATGGGCTTCAACCAGATGTAGTTCGCCGCTATTTCCTCTTGGGGTGAATGTTCATCCATGAAAAAAGAAAAACTGGTACGGCATGGAATTGGAATAGAATGGAACGGAATGGAATGGTTTGTGACGACATAGACGGGCTCTTAGATGGGTGCATCTCTACAATTACACTTCTCCTATTTTAACTTTTTAACATATCATAGGAATCATATTTTGTCAAGTTCTCAACCCTTGTCCCGGAATGAAGGGCGGTGAATCTCTGACTCCAGCTTGATCAAGTCAGCTCCCTGAAAGCCGCTGCTCCGGATCAGGTTCAACGCTCGCTCTGGCAAGCTCTCCAGCATCTCAGCGGCCACAGAAGCCTTGGGCTGGGGCAGGCTGTACCTTAAAATCTTACAAATAATTTTGGGGGCCCTCAAAGGGTAACTTGGTCTCCAACTGGCTGCCTAACATTTGTGGTGGTTTTCCAAAACTAAACAGGATCAAAATCAAACCTATCAAGATAGAAGGGGAGTCAAGATATGCTATCAACCAATCCCCAAACCAAAATGCGTCAGAATTAGTCAGATAAGCTATAAGTTGAGAATCCACCTCTGAAATCAAACCTATCAAGATAGAAGGGAAGTTAAATGTGTTATACACCAATCCCCCAGCAAACACGTATAGTCAGATAAGTTATAAGTTAAGAATCCACCTCTGAAATCAAACGGGGTCAAAAACGACCTATCACACAAAAAGAACAGTTAAGGTATGTTATAAAAACAATAAGATCCCCAATATATAAACAAATGTTATCGGATAAGCTAAGTTGAGAATCTACCAGCTTCTCATTCCAGGAAATCTTCCCAGGTCCTTGGTTGCACGGGCTGGGGAATAGAGCCGACAGTCCATAACTTCAGTTACGGGTTGGAGAACCCTGCATTCTGAGGTTTGAAAATGCCGTCGCTAATTGTGTGGGAAATAAATTAGTGGGACAACATCAAAGAATTTCCTGAAATTAAAAATCAATCAAATGGAATCATGAAACGAACGCTTCGCCAATTCGAAGCCTGATCGCCCAAAGCCGCTCTGAAATCTAAAGCGCCGGCGTCAGCGCCCGCCATTGATGTTACAGGGGGATGGCTGCACTGCCCTAGGGTCTGATGTTTTCCAATCCCTTGGGCAATCCAGGGGGCGAGAGCGTGGTGTGAAAAAACCCATCTATCTTCCACCATCCCCCACTCAAATTTGATACTGGAGCTGAATACTTACACGGCAGCTACACAGAATCCACCTCTTGCGCGCGTCCCAGGTCCAAACTGGCCAGGCGTGCCGCAAAGCGTTGCTGAGCATCCAAAGTGGTGAACCTCAGGCGGCAGAGCCAAGATGTAGGAGTATGGGTTCAACTCTGCATGGGGTATGGCCAATCACAACATTGGTTTTCTTGGATTGTTGGAAACAAATTTTACCACCCATACTTCAAATCACAGTTGCAAGGCGGCTTTGTCCTGGGGCCTCCAGCTAATGGAGTCATGGGATCTGCAACTCACCCATTGCACGTGTTGGTGGAGACACGCTGGAGGAACAGGCTTACTTGTTTCATTAGACTGCCATGAAACTGCCATTCCCAGGGGGCAATTAGTTTTGAAAACGTCAGCGGTTGTTTTTCTGGCCAGTGTAGCCGTGGGAACTTGCATCGAGGCCCCATCCATATGGCCTTGACTTTTGTTTGAAACATGTTGGAAATAAATTTCAAATCATAAAAGCTGTTCGGAAACCTACTGCAGTTTCAATGCGACAGGGCGGCAAACCCCAAGCCCCCTTTGGCCCGAAAAAGGGCTTGGAACAGTTGCGGCACTTCCGTGCGGACCTGGTGAAAGCAGCCCGGCTGGGATTTTTCAAATGGATTTTGCCAAACACATCTGCAATTGATAGCACGCGTTTTTGGTCAATTTTTGGGAAAGGTATCACCCAAGATTCTTTTGATTTTGGAACATCCACATTCACGTGGTTCACCCGTTTGAATTCTGTACTGTGGTATGATGAGATAAATCCATAGCTGATGTAGGGTTGTTTGGATTTTGGTTTTTGATTCTTCACTGTCAATGAAACCACCACCGGGCTACCCAAAACGTTCTGGAATCCACATCCCAAAAACCTTGAAATAGATGCGGTGAAAAGCTCCACGGGATTTGGGGATATAAATTTAAACTCGAGGTATATTATAGTTGATTGGGTTATACATGATGTTGTAACATCCAATAAATCGGAAAATGCCACAATCCACACATGGAAAAACATTCTCTATGGTGCTTGCTGAAGGTGCCTGGAAACCATAGTTTTGAGGGCGCCTAGAATTGAATGTATTGTTGGTGTCCATGTTGCATGAGGAACCCAGATGTTTTTTTGCTGTAACAATTCGATATATATATATATTTATATATATATATATCCTATATGGGCATGACCATTCGTTCAAAGAAACATAAGTTTACCCAGTAATGACTCAATACCTAGAGGTTCCCAATAGATATAGATAAAAGAATATAATACTTCGGCAAGCCGGGGGTGGAAGTTTCAAAATTGAAACGCCTATAGCCTATAGAGCGGAGCAAAGAATATGCCTACAGGGTACGGGCAAGCCCTCCTGCCTTCTGTGCTTCGCAGCAACAATCTCTTGACCTTTCATTCCGGATTCCGATGCCATCTCTTTTCAAAGTTGGATCTAAGTATGAAAGTCATATGGCGTCTCTTCAGTAATTGTAGAGGTCCTTCCATGTTCTTAGTGTGAGACGTCCGCGTTGCTGCTGTGCTAGTTTTAAAAGCATATTGGCGCCCAAAAAATGCATCACTCCGGGAGTGGTAAAGGGCTAGCTAGCCAGCTCTGGTCATCATCTTCACACACTCATGCCGCAACTGCCAAAAACAATGTGGCAACAACTAATGGTGTCATTCTACGAGGATGCCCAAACATACAACATCATTTGCAACATAGCAAAGCATAACGCTGTTTGGCAACAAACAGCTCCACAAAGGACGGCTGAAGATTCTCTCGGCATAGGCACGGCCATATGGAGTTCGTACGGACGGTTGCGAACGGTTGCGGACGGTTGCGAACGGTTGCGACCGTGAACGCAACGTCGAGCGAACACACCCTCAACCCCCAGACCCCCAGAGTGAAACGGGAACCCTTGCTACGCATTCGGGAAAAATAAAAATAGGTATGTTGATACATTTTCCTTGTAAACTATATACTTAAGTATGATACTGGATCAGAACAAAAAAGGCCCCAAAGTTATAGAGAGTTAGCAGAGTTAACTAGAGATAGCTAAAAAAGTAACTTTAATAGCAACATATGTTAATTATACTTAAATTTTAACCTTTGATATACATAGTTAAGACATTGTTAGCACATAGTTCACATATAGATAACACATAGTTAACAAAAGATGCTAACCCATGGTAACTGAGCTAACTCCTTATAACAAAGCCAGGAATGTAAGTAGAAGGAACCACAACGACCGCAGCCGCACCCGCCGCACACACGAGGTATCTTTCATCGCCGGCTGCAGCCACTTTACATGGAAAAACACAAGGTTTCGTGCTCCGGCTTCCTCCCCAAAACATAGCCCATGCAACATTCATGCAGCCATTCCAATGCGATCTGCAACCACAGCTTCAAGAAACGCATAGAACTACGCACACAGACACAACCACTCGTTGCAGAACACAGGGGAGGAACCAACTCGCGCATGAAACGGCCCCAGTCGCAACCGCCGCACACACGAGGTACCTTTCATCGCCGGCTGCGGCCACTTTACGTCGAAAAACACAAGGTTTCGTGCCCCGGCTTCCTCCCCGTGCAACATTCATGCAGCCATTGCAATGCGTTTCGCACCATCACGTCGCTGACCCGCTATGCACATGGCAACACCAGATGAGCTGCGCTATAAACTCTTTATGTATTGGTGAGTAAGGGGACGGTCATAAGGTGGCTTCGCGTAAGCCAAAACTGCAGTGGCGTAAGAGCTGCGCAAGGTTTTTGGCTTTGAATGTTGTGCGTAAGCCTGCGTAAGGCATGCTTGAAAAGCACCTTTTGGCTAAAGAATGAAAGAAACATGAGGGTCAATATGCTTGGTCACGTTGATGACAGTCAAATGGAAGGGAAACCGAGCTGTAAAAACCTGCTGTAAAAAAGAAACAACTGGAATTGCACACACAAGCTTACAACAGATAATTAATGTACAGATATATACAGATATATGATATATGCATGTTTTTCCATGTGCCTTAATTGGTGGTTCCCAATTTTGAAAAAAGATTGTGTTTTTTCGCGTAAGGAACGCGTAAGGTATGCGTAAGGAACGCGTAAGGCCCACCTGCTTTATCTGAACAGTTGCCCCATGGCCCCGAAACGCCGCCCTTTTTCGCAATTGCAATGGAAACAGCGCAGCCGCATCCTCGCGCAAGTGGTGTCCATCTTCCAAAGTCTTTCAAATGCCATGCCATGCCAGCGCCAAAAAGATCACTGGAAGAAAAACTATCAGCCAAGGCCCGAACTCTCAGCAAGCAGGCTCGAAAGCGTCGACGGCAACAGGCAACATTGAAAGCTGACGGTTCAGGCTCGTCCTCAACATCCTCTTCTTCAACATCTTCATCTTCGGATTCGACAAATGATGAATGACGCACTGAAATACTCTGTTGCAAAAAAGGCCGCGTAAGGAACGTTTCACGAAAAAAGATGATTTTGTGGTGACTTACTTTCGCGCAAGCCTTGCGTAAGCCCATAGAAAGCCCAGATCCCCGCGTAAGAGAAACCCCCAATAGCGTAAGGATGCGCAAGCATGTGCGTAAGCATGTTCTTACGACCTAAGAATCTATCAAGGTTTCCAGCATGGCTCAGATGACAACAATCATGCAGCCAGTCCAATGCGATCCGCAACCAGAGATTCAAGAAACGCATAGAACTACGCACACAGGAACAACCACTCCTTGCAGAACACAGAGGAGGAACCAATTCGCGCATGAAACGACCCCAGCCGCAACCGCCGCACACACGAGGTACCTTTCATCGTCGGCTGCAGCCACTTTACACGGAAAAACAACAGGTTTCGTGCTCCGGCTTCCTGCCCAACACAAACCCCATGCAACATTCATGCAGCCATTACAATGCATTTTACAACATTCCCTGCATCACCACTTCCCTTAGTCAGCACTTCCCGTCCTTACCACTTCCTTTCGTCACCACTTCCCTTCGTCACCACTTCCCTTCGTCACCACTTCCCTCCGTCACCACTTCCCTTCGTCACTTCCCTTCGTCACCACGTCCCTTCGTCACCACTTCCCTTCATCACCACTTCCCTTCATCACCACTTCCCATCGTCACCACTTCCCATCGTCACCACTTCCTATCGTCACAACTTCCTATCGTCACCACTTCCCATCGTCACCATGGCACTTCCCGTCCTCACCACTTCCTTTCGTCACCACTTCCCTTCGTCACCACTTCCCTTCGTCACCACTTCCCTTCGTCACCACTTCCCTCCGTCACCACTTCCCATCGTCACCCCTTCCCTTCCTCACCACTTCCCTTCGGCACCACTTCCCTTCGTCACCGCTTCCCTTAGTCACCACTTCCCTTCGTCACCACTTCCCTTCGTCACCACTTCCCATCCTCACCACTTCCCTTCGTCACCACTTCCCGTAGTCACCACTTCCCAAAGTCACCACTTCCCTTCGTCACCACCCTGTCTCATAGCTTCTTATTCTTTTGTTATTTATTGTTATTATATGTATTGCGATGTGATGTACCACCCTTCATCATAGTCAATTCCATCAAGTAAAAGTCATTCGTAACTCTGAAGTATTGCTTCCCAACTTCCTTTGATTATCAAAGGAAGTTTAGGGGGAGAAACTTCCGTGTTACGGACTTTTAGAATGTCAGGGAAAGAGTTAGTCAAAGAAACAGTTAGTGAGGGAAAGAGTTAGTCAAAGAAAGAGTTAGTCAAAGAAACAGTTAGTCAGGGAAAGAGTTAGTCAAAGAAAGAGTTAGTCAAAGAGAACAAGAGTTAGTCAAAGAAAGAGAAGTAGTTAGAAACAAGAAAGAGTTAGTGAGGGAAAGAGGGAAAGAGTTAGTCAAAGAAAGAGAGTAGTTAGTCAAAGAAAGAGTTAGCAAAGAAACAGTTAGTCAGGGAAAGAGTTAAAGAGTTAGCAAAGAAACAGTTAGTCAGGGAAAGAGTTAGTCAAAGAAAGAGTTAGTGAGGGAAAGAGTTAGTCAAAGAAAGAGTAGTAGTTAGTCAAAGAAAGAGTTAGTCAGGGAAAGAGTTAGTCAAAGAAAGAATTAGTGAGGGAAAGAGTTAGTCAAAGAAAGAGTTAGCAAAGAAACAGTTAGTCAGGGAAAGAGTTAGTCAAAGAAAGAGTTAGTGAGGGAAAGAGTTAGTCAAAGAAAGAGAGAAAGAGTTAGTCAGAAGAAAGAGTTACGTTAGTGAGGGAAAGAGTTAGTCAAAGAAAGAGAAGAGTCAAAGAAAAAGAAAGAGTTAGTGAGGGAAAGAGTTAGTCAAAGAAAGAGTTAGTGAGGGAAAGAGTTAGTCAAAGAAAGAGTTAGTCAAAGAAACAGTTAGTCAGGGAAAGAGTTAGTCAAAGAAAGAGTTAGTCAGGGAAAATGTCAGGGAAAGAGTTAGTCAAAGAAAGAGTTAGCAAAGAAAGAGTTCGTCAGGGAAAGAGTTAGTGAGGGAAAGAGTTAGTCAGGGAAAGAGTTAGTCAAAGAAAGAGTTAGTCAGGGAAAGAGTTAGTCAAAGAAAGAGTTAGTGAGGGAAAGAGTTAGTCAAAGAAAGAGTTAGCAAAGAAACAGTTAGTCAGGGAAAGAGTTAGTCAAAGAAAGAGTTAGTGAGGGAAAGAGTTAGTGAGGGAAAGAGTTAGCAAAGAAACAGTTAGTCAGGGAAAGAGTTAGTCAAAGAAAGAGATAGTGAGGGAAAGAGTTAGTCAAAGAAAGAGTTAGCAAAGAAACAGTTAGTCAGGGAAAGAGTTAGTCAAAGAAAGAGTTAGTGAGGGAAAGAGTTAGTCACAGAAAGAGTTAGCAAAGAAATTGTTCCCTCACTGTAAATGGGATTGCAAGTGGTGCTGGTGGAGGAGTTGCCGGTGGAGTTTTGAAGGAAGTCTCGCACGAAATGCGTTTTTGAGAGATAGCAGATGCACGAAACCCTGTGTTTTTCCATACAAAGTCCGTCCCCGAACGCCGATGATCTACCTCTGCGGTGCGACGGGTGCGAGACGGTCTCTTGTGTGGTCGGATCACGGATATTCTCGGATCATGGTCGGATCGGTTCCGCATTGTAAATGGGGTTTCAAGTGTTTTTCGTGCATGTGCGGTCGACAGAATTCCATTGTGATTTGCAACTGTAGGATCGTTCCCGCATTGTAAATGGGGTTGCAAGTGGTGCTGGTGGATGAGTTGCCGATGGAATTCCATTGTGATTTGCAACTCTAGGATCGTTCCCTCACTGTAAATGGGATTGCAAGTGGTGCTGGTGGATGAGTTGCCGATGGAGTTTTGCAGGAAGTCTCGCACGAAATGCGTTTTTGAGAGATAGCAGATGCACGAAAGCCTATGTTTTTCCATACAAAGTCCGTCCCCGAACGTCGATGATCTACCTCTGCGGTGCGACGGGTGCGAGACGGTCTCGTGTGTGGTCGGATCATTCTCGGATATTCTCGGATCATGGTCGGATCGGTTCCGCATTGTAAATGGGGTTTCAACTGCTTTTCGTGCATGTGTGGTCGACAGAATTCCATTGTGATTTGCAACTGTAGGATCGTTCCCGCATTGTAAATAGGGTTGCAAGTGGTGCTGGTGGATGAGTTGCTGATGGAATTCCATTGTGATTTGCAACTCTAGGATCGTTCCCTCACTGTAAATGGGATTGCAAGTGGTGCTGGTGGATGAGTTGCCGATGGAGTTTTGAAGGAAGTCTCGCACGAAATGCGTTTTTGAGAGATAGCAGATGCACGAAACCCTATGTTTTTCCATACAAAGTCCGTCCCCGAACGTCGATGATCTACCTCTGCGGTGCGACGGGTGCGAGACGGTCTCGTGTGTGGTCGGATCATTCTCGGATATTCTCGGATCATGGTCGGATCGGTTCCGCATTGTAAATGGGGTTTCAACAGTTTTTCGTGCATGTGTGGTTGACAGAATTCCATTGTGATTTGCAACTGTAGGATCGTTCCCGCATTGTAAATGGGATTGCAAGTGGTGCTGGTGGATGAGTTGCTGATGGAATTCCATTGTGATTTGCAAGTCTAGGATCGTTCCCTCCCTGTAAATGGTTGCGTCAAGGTTCCTTCGTGCTGTGGCTGCATTGGTAATACTATTGTCTTTTGCAGCTGGACTTCGTAAATCGTATTGGAGTGGCTGCATGAAGGCTGCGACAGTGATTTGTCAGCAGATTTTCTCCATTTTGGCGCTAGTGATTTTCCTTCTAAAAATCCTTTTAAAAAGTGCTTCAAAATCGTCTTTTTTTCGCTCTGGCGTCGAGATCCGGTTTTGGAGCTACAATTTCCGACGCCGTTGCGCGTAGTTCTATTGTGTTTTGCAACTCAGTCTCTGCAGATCGCATTGTAATGGCTGTGTCAAGGTTGCTTCGTGCTGTGGCTGCATTTGTAATACTATTGTCTTTTGCAGCTGGATCTCGTAAATCGTATTGGAGTGGCTGCATGAAGGCTGCGACAGTGATTTGTCAGCAGATTTTCTCCATTTTGGCGCTAGTGATTTTCCTTCTAAAAATCCTTTTAAAAAGTGCTTCAAAATCGTCTTTTTTTTCGCTCTGGCGTCGAGATCCGGTTTTGGAGCTACAATTTCCGACGCCGTTGCGCGTAGTTCTATTGTGTTTTGCAACTCAGTCTCTGCAGATCGCATTGTAATGGCTGCGTCAAGGTTGCTTCGTGCTGTGGCTGCATTTGTCATACTATTGTCTTTTGCAGCTGGACTTCGTAAATCGTATTGGAGTGGCTGCATGAAGGCTGCCACAGTGATTTGTCAGCAGATTTTCTCCATTTTGGCGCTAGTGATTTTCCTTCTAAAAATCCTTTTAAAAAGTGCTTCAAAATCGTCTTTTTTTCGCTCTGGCGTCGAGATCCGGTTTTGGAGCTACAATTTCTGACGCCGTTGTGCGCGTAGTTCTATTGTGTTTTGCAACTCAGTCTCTGCAGATCGCATTGTAATGGCTGCGTCAAGGTTGCTTCGTGCTGTGGCTGCATTTGTCATACTATTGCCTTTTGCAGCTCGATCTCGTAAATCGTATTGGAGTGGCTGCATGAAGGCTGCGACATGGATTTGTTAGCAGATTTTCTCCATTTTGGCGCTAGTGTTTTTTTGTTGCACGTAGGTTTAGAGCAGTGTGAAGTGTGGGGCGTGAAGAGTGCAGTGTGAAGTGTGCAGTGTGAAGGAAGCAGTGGGAAGTGAGAAGTGTGAAGTGTGGAGTGTGAAGTTTAAGTTTGGAGTGCGAAGAGCGCAGTGTGAAGTGTGAAAGTGTGAGGTTTGGAGTGTGAAGGAAGCAGTGAGAAGTGTGAAGTGTGGACTGTGAAGTGTGAAGTGTGAGTGAAGTGTGGAGTGTGAAGTGCGAAGTGAGAAGTGTGAAGTGTGAAGTTTGGAGTGTGAAGTTTGGAGTGGGAAGGAAGCAGTGAGAAGTGAGAAGTGTGAAGTGTGGACTGTGAAGTGTGGAGTGTGAAGTGCGAAGTGAGAAGTGTGAAGTTTGGAGTGTGAAGGAAGCAGTGAGAAGTGAGAAGTGTGAAGTGAGCAGTGTGAAATGTGGAGTGTGAAGTGTGAAGTGTGAAGTGCGAAGTGAGAAGTGTGAAGTGTGAAGTGTTGGAGTGTGAAGTGTGCAGTGAGAAGTGAGAAGTGTGAAGTGTGGAGTGTGAAGTGTGAAGTGTGAAGTGTGAAGTGAAAGTGTGGAGTGTGAAGTGCAGAAGTGAGAAGTGTGAAGTGTGTGAAGTTTGGAGTGTGAAGTGCGAAGTGTGAAGTGCGAAGTGAGAAGTGTGGAGTGTGAAGTGTGGACTGTGAAGTACGAAGTGTGAAGTGTGGACTGTGAAGTGTGAAGTGTGAAGTGTGGACTGTGAAGTGTGAAGTGTGAAGTGTGGACTGTGAAGTGTGAAGTGTGCAGTGTGAAGTGTGAAGCGTGAGGTTTGGAGTGTGAAGGAAGCAGTGAGAAGTGAGAAGTGTGGAGTGTGAAGTTTGAAGTTTGGAGTGCGAAGAGTGCAGTGTGCAGTGTGAGGTGTGGAGTGTCGAGGGAAGGACACGGTCGGGACAGGGTGTCTTTGAACTATAGGTCATTTATGTTTGGGAAACTTCCGCCGCCGGCTTGCCCGGGTCTATGTTATACATATATATATACATACATATGGCATTTATTGTGACATTCTATCTAACATTCTTTCTGGCATATAGTTTGACAGTCTATCTGACATTTTATTATCTGGCATCTATTCTGGCACACTTTCTGGCACATATTCTGACACTCATTCTGCCATCCTATCTGGCATCTATTCTGACATTCTATCTGGCATCTTTTCAGGCATTCATTCTGCCATTCTTTCTGGGATCTATTCTGACATTCTCTTTGACATTTTTCTGGCATTCTATGTGGCATTTATTCTGGCATTTTTTGCATTCTATTTGAAATTCCTCGCGGCTGGCTGAGGCCCGGCAATGTCCACTGAGATCTGGAACTCACGGTTGAGGTCCGGCAGTGCCCACTGAGATCTGGAGCTCGTGGTTGAGGTCGGGCAGTGCCCGCTGAAGAAGGAGAAGGAGAAACAACTCTGATAGAACCTAGAGACCCCCACCTGGCAGGTGGGGAATTTGAACTATAATTCAGAAGTAACAGTTGCAATGTGCGGCAGCAGGGGCGCTGGCTGCACTTAAAGCGATGATGAAGTAACAGTTGCAAGCCAAGGGCTAGAACGGAGTTGTTGACCATCACTGACACGTGCTTCCACTGGCTGGTATCTTAGTATCAGTACTGCTTAGATCTCCATGCCGTATTATTGGTAACATGACAGCAGGTTGCTTTAAGTCAGGAAGGAACATGTCCTTGACAACTGACAGGTTGGCAGCTGGGCTTCATTGGGCGGCAGTGAGGCTGCAGCAGACTTCTTGAAGTTGAAGCAACAGGCTGGAATGGCTTTGCTCAGCACCGAGACGACCCAGACCTGCACGGAAGCTGAAGAGCAAGAAGCGGACACCTGGAACGACATTGGCATTGGATTGGCACAAAGTGTGGAAAATCTGTAGAGACCCTTCAAACCACAATCTGTACATGTCAAAAGGAACTCTCAGAATTCCCTAACCCTCCAACAGAATGTCTATAGTGTCAAGTCTATGTTTAAGTCATTCTTGGATTCTCTGACAGGCCACTCGGACAGGGAAAATCAGCTAATGAGAACCCGATATGGTCACCGACAGAATTAATGTTGAGTCCTGATTAGTACCTAGGGTCGCTATTGTGGCAAATTTTTTCCAAATTATTCTGAAACTCATGTATTGTTTGGAGGGTTCGCTTTTGTGGCAAAACAAAATTGGGAGAGCCCTTTTTTTGCAAAAAAAACTGTAATTGCTGAGAGGCATTTTTTCTCAAAAACGCTGTAGCTCAGTCAATTTTTTGCTCATCTCCCTATCTGAGCCTGTAAATGCATCTCTATCTGAGTAGGTTTGTTTGCTGGGTTCACTATTGCCGCAAGCTGTGCCAGAGCAGCCCCTGAAGAAGGGAAGCAAGCCATTTCCAAAATTGCCAAATTCAAACTGCAAGCCTTTCCCAAAAGAACCAATCCCTTATTAAACCCTTATTAAAGAACAGCTTTCCCACAATTTTCCAAGGCCCTGGACCAGTAGAGGCCCCATGTCACTTTAGTAGGTTTGTTTGCTGGGTTCACTATTGCAGCAAGCTGTGCCAGAGCAGCCCCTGAAGAAGGGAAGCAAGCCATTTCCAAAATTGCCAAATTCAAACTGCAAGCCTTTCCCAAAAGAACCAATCCCTTATTAAACCCTTATTAAAGGACCAGGAGAGGCTCCATTTCACTTTAGTAGGTTTGTTTGCTGGGTTCACTATTGCAGCAAGCTGTGCCAGAGCAGCCCCTGGAAGCCCAGAAGGGAAGCAAGCCTTTTCCAAAGGCAATTGCCAAATTCAAACTCCAAGCCTTTCCCAAAAGAATCAATCCCTTATTAAACCCTTATTAAGGAACAGCTTTTCCACAATTTTCCAAGGCCCTGGACCAGGAGAGGCTCCATTTCACTTTAGTAGGTTTGTTTGCTGGGTTCACTATTGCAGCAAGCTGTGCCAGAGCAGCCCCTGAAGAAGGGAAGCAAGCCATTTCCAAAATTGCCAAGTTCAAACTGCAAGCCTTTCCCAAAAGAACCAATCCCTTATTAAACCCTTATTAAAGAACAGCTTTCCCACAATTTTCCAAGGCCCTGGACCAGTAGAGGCCCCATTTCACTTTAGTAGGTTTGTTTGCTGGGCTCACTATTGCAGCAAACTGTGCCAGAGCAGCCCCTGCAGAAGGGAAGCAAGCCATTTCCAAAATTGCCAAATTCAAACTGCAAGCCTTTCCCAAAAGAACCAATCCCTTATTAAACCCTTATTAAAGAACAGCTTTTCCACAATTTTCCAAGGCCCTGGACCAGGAGAGGCCCCATTTCACTTTAGTAGGTTTGTTTGCTGGGTTCACTATTGCAGCAAGCTGTGCCAGAGCAGCCCCTGGAAGCCCAGAAGGGAAGCAAGTCATTTCCAAAATTGCCAAATTCAAACTCCAAGCCTTTCCCAAGAGAACCAATCCCTTATTAAACCCTTATTAAAGAACAGCTTTTCCGCAATTTTCCAAGGCCCTGGACCAGGAGAGGCTCCATTTCACTTTAGTAGGTTTGTTTGCTGGGTTCACTATTGCAGCAAACTGGGCATGAGCTGGTTCAGTGTCTCTTGAGATTTAGCTGAGTACTACAGTACTACAAGTACTACAAGTACTACAAGCACTACAAGTACTACAAGTACTACATGTACTACAAGTACTACATGTACTACAAGTACTACATGTACTACAAGTACTACAAGTACTACATGTACTGCAAGTACTACAAGTACTACAAGTACTACAAGTACTACAAGTACTACAAGTATTACAAGTACTACATGTACTACAAGTACTACAAGTACTACAAATACCACAACTTCATCGGCAAAAAAAACAATAGTAATTAGATTTCAATTGTAGCCAATTGAAATCCTTACTTAATTGAGGATATGTTTTTCTTTTGGGAAGAAAATTTTTGACTTTCTACTTTAAAGAGAGTCCAGAAATAGTTTGGGGGGGGGGGCCACACACTAATCAGGACGCAACATTATGGAAAAAAAAACGTTCAACTTAGACAGGCGGCGCCTGCGTCCGATTTTTCCATAATTAGGTTTTTCCCCATAAGGGTTCAAAATATCCCGGAAGTGATCCGAACCTTTTTTTTCCATAATTCTTGGAGGTGGCCATTATTTCCATACTTGTTTTTTCCTGTAAAATCAGGGGGCTAGGGCAGATTGACCGGTTTTTCCATAATTATTTTTTTCCATAATTATTTTTTCCATAATTATTTTTTCATAATTAATGTTTGGGGCTCCACCTGTTGGACATGTCATGGATCCACAATTCAAACCCCTTTTTTTGGGGGGTTATGGAAATATGTATGCAAATGCAAGTATGTAGTATCAACCCAATTGGTGGCTTGGCAAAAGGATCCATCCCGCATATGTATGTACGTACAACAATGAGTTTTGGTGGTGCAATTGTTTTTCCTTTGTTGGTACCACTATGGAAGACTTAGGGGCATATACCAGATCTTTAGACACATATTTTCTATAATTCAATATTCCCCCTTAAAATGCATTCAAATTGCGAATCGATGGACATACAGTCACCGACAGAATTATGGAAAAACAATAATTATGGAAAAAATAATTATGGAAAAAAAAAGGTTCGTAACTTTTCTATCATAGACAGGCGGCGCCTGTAAATTGAAACGTTTTTTTTTTCCATAATTCTGTCGGTTCCTGTAATCACATCCTGTTGTGATCCCAAATGACCACTAGATCCAAGTCGTCCAAGGAGAAGATTTGTGCCAAACACCTCCCGAAAGATGACGATGACGCAGAAGTTTTCAGCGACTGCGTCTACGATGTCTGCCATGGAGGTGGAGAAGAAAATGCCCTGAGTGCCGCTGCATTCATCTCTGCCTAGGTCTGACCTCATGTCAGATGGGCCGTTTCAACTCTGTTTTGAATTCCATTTTGGAAACAGAGCTAGCTACGCCAGTCAGAGTTTTGATTTTGTTTTCAACGCTGCCCCGTGGGCTTATATATATATATATTATATCATGTTCCAGATTGATCAGATTGCGAGCACACGCCTCCAAAAGCGGAGTCGTCCGCCAGCTTCGTCACACCGTTGTTTGTGCAGGGTTGCTGACCATACTCGAAACACTTCTAGTATAATTAAAACATAGTAGAACCATGTAGAACCATCAGTTGAGAGGAGAGTTGAGCAGTGTCAAACCTCATGCCTTTTTCGTTTTTCTTTCGTCCTGTCCTTTCCGATGTTGTTCGCTATTGTCCATGAACCGGGTATGTGGGCGTCACCACTCTGGATTCCTCCTGTGTCCGAGATCTTGCCTCAAGTGATCTGTGGGTTTCCGGTTTCCAGACTTTGGCCACTCAAGGACGGCACTCATAGCAAACGAGCATTGGCAATCGACCAAGCCTGCTACCTTCAACAGGCGATCCGTCCCAGTGATATGTGATACAGGAAGATACGGTATACAAGCATCAGGCGTTGAACTAGACCCAAGTTCACCTTGACTTGCCTTGCTTCAGTGCTTATGTTCAAGAATCTGTCTCAGTTGGCGGCACTAAACTTTTCTGCAAGTTACTCGTTGAATCAGATGCCCTCCGACATATGACGGGTCGTAAGCAGCCCACCACGATCCGTTTTGATTGCAGAGACCGGATTTCTTGCACCTTTCATGTATCCGGCCCTGCTTACGAACCTTGGCTGTGGACCCCAACTCAGGTCACATCTGAAAGGGTTCTGGATTCGGGAACAGCTGTTCCTTGAAATTCCTTCCCTACATTTGTTTAGCTTAGACAACCAATGCGAATTCATTCATTCCGGTTCTCAATTCTTTCTTAAGAGGTGTCCGGGTTTCTGCACGTGGTGGTGTCCGGCTCTCCGGATGTCTCAACATTCATTTGTCTCCCAGTCTGACTGGCTGGTGGTGCCCGGCTGTTTGTCTTCACTTGTCTCCCTACATTTGTTTCCCAATCTGGCTCATGGTGTCCGGCTCTCCGGATGTCTCTCTTTACTCTTTTCCCTTTAATTAATTATTTTTCTCCCGGAATGCCTAGTGCTGCCCCGGTCTTCGGATGTCTCTCTCTCCTTGTCTCCCGTCATTTAACTCCCTCTCTGGCTAGTGTTGTCCAGGTCTCCGGATGTTTCTCTTCACTTGTCTCCCTTCATTTGTCTCCCGCTCTGTCTAGTGGTATCCGGCTCTTCGGATGTCTTTTCTTTGCTTTCACTTCTCTCTCATCAGGTGTCTCTTTCCATGTGTCTCCCAACTTGTTTGTCTCCCAATTAATTTGTCTCCAATCACGGGTCTGCCTTTGTGGTGTCTGGCTTTATCGCCTTGTCATTTGTCTCTCACCATCTGTCTCCTTCATTTGTCTCGGATCATATGCCTTAGTGGCAGTGTCCTGTTCTAGTTTCATGATGATTTCATTCGTGCTTCGGGTTTGTCTCTGTTCTTTACTCCCTTGTGTCTTCTTGTTGCCTCAAGAAAAAATCATGTTTCACCATATTTTTCTTTGCGTTTTACCACTGGTCTCCCACTTGTCTCCTACCTTGTCTCCCGTTCATTGTCTCAGATACAAATGGCGTGGCAACAAATCGAAACCATGTGGCATCAGAAAATGTTGCCTGTGATTCATGCTGTTCTCAAATGACATGGATCAACAATGATCAACAATTGCCAGCACCAGGAGCTAGTATAACCATGTATAACCATAAACATCCCGGCGGAAGGGAAACCGCGCGAGCGTTTTGATTGGTTGTTTCCAGGAGAGTCGCAATCACCTGTAATTTACAATATAAAATGCTCTTCCGATCAGTTTGGATAACTGAATTTGGGTTTAAAAAAGTGGATGCAAAATCTATTGATTTTTAACAAATCCAGGTAAACATCATGTGCATCAGACGTGGATGCGCAGATTTTTTTCACACTCTTCGTCGGCTCAGCGATCCATCAGTGTGGAAGCTGTCTTCGACAGCAAGTTGCCATTATGGCACTCATAACGCCACTGCCAGCAACGCAGGTATAGCATGACATCTTTGTTCTGCCCTGCCTTTGTCTGCAAATTGCTAGGCACAATTTTTTTAGCCAAATTCCACAGAGATCTCAGCAGCGTAGCAACATGTAACGTAGTAAACAATCCCAAGATCTTAGCAGCGTAGCAACATGTACGTAGTAAACGATCCCAGAGATCTCAGCAGCGTAGCAACATGTCACGTAGTAAACGATCCCAAGGATCTGAGCAGCGTAGCAACATGTAACGTAGTAAAAGATCCCAGAGATCTCAGCAGCGTAGCAACATGTCACGTAGTAAACGATCCCAAGGATCTCAGCAGCGTAGCAACCTGTAACGTAGTAAAAGATCCCAGAGATCTCAGCAGCGTAGCAACCTGTAACGTAGTAAGAAAGTCCCAAGGATCTCAGCAGCGTAGCAACATGTAACGTAGGAAACTATCTCAGAGATACCAGCAGCGTAGCAACATGTAACGTAGGAAACTATCTCAGAGATACCAGCAGCGTAGCAACATGTAACGTAGGAAACTATCTCAGAGATACCAGCAGCGTAGCAACATGTAACGTAGTAAAGGATCCCAGAGATCTTAGCAACATCGCAATATATCCTGTACGAAGTACGAGGAACGTTAACATGCCCCCCCACCCCACCCCACCCCAACCCCAACCCACACTAACACGGCAATATATCCTGTACGAAGTACGAGGAACGTTAACATGCCCCCCCACCCCACCCCACCCCAACCCCAAGACAAAGAGCAATACTCAAAAAGAAGCAAAACGCACGTACGGTTTTCCTGCCGTAGGCATAAACATGCACACA
Organism: Cladocopium goreaui; assembly: GCA_947184155.2. Classification (NCBI taxonomy): domain Eukaryota; class Dinophyceae; order Suessiales; family Symbiodiniaceae; genus Cladocopium; species Cladocopium goreaui. The sequence continues at coordinate 76,221 of CAMXCT020001201.1, forward strand.
GATCACACAGACGCTGCGAATCGCTGCAATGGGTTTTTTAGGGGGAAATCGTTGGTTGTGGAAGGACAAAGCCATGGTTCGGGGGCATCCTTTGGTCGTGGGACACCCACTGAACATGGCTGCTTTCAGTGGGAAACGCCAATGGCATAGCAACATCTTTTGGAAATACCCACATTCGCAGAGCGGGATATCATTCTGTTTTCGTTGACTTGGCTGATGGAAGCTGTTTTGCCTCAAGGAAAACTGGCCAATAGGAGGTAGCAGACGTTCTCGTCGTATTCTTCAATGGCAACCATAATGGCAGCTCTTGCAATGATCATGATGATGCTGCAGATGCATCTAGTGTCCTCTCAGGACCCCAGTTTTTCCGTGGTCCAAGCAAAACAACGGACAATGATTGCATGAAGTCAAACTCTCAGGATATCATGAAGTCGCTAGGACCGTAGAAAGCATGTTTTTATGGGGCAACTGAAACACCCGAAACACCTAAAACACAATCCTTCAGTGACGAAAGAGATTCTTTGTTCATCCTGACCCAAGAAATTTCGGATGATTTGTCACGAAAAGGGGGGACCCTTGAAATCCACTAATTTTTAGCTTTGGACCCAAGTTTGTGAACCTATGGTAAGAAGCCATCAGAGCCTACTTGGGAAATCAACCACTGATTTTGGGGCCCTGGGGCCGAAAAGGCTTCAAGTTGAGCTTTGCAACGGGTAGCTGTGTAGTTGCTCCAGGACACACCAGACACTTCCATGGATGGCTCGGGCAGTTGCTCAGATGCTGAGGAAATCTCAGCCCTTCAGCTTTCCTCTCAGCAAGCAATGTGCGAATGGCGACTCGGGACTCTAGGTCTGGCTGGGCTTGGGTGTACTTGCTGTACCATGCGAATTTTCCAAATACCCGGCTGTGTTGACCCTGAACTACAGATGGTCCATTCCAGCATTCATGGCTTCGGTTTGTGCTTGCCAAGTTCTGTAATCATCCAGACGCATTTGGCAAAACATGCATTTTCCAGCGATTTTTTTCATCGACCGTTGAAATATGTTGAAATCTGTTGAAATCTGTAACGTGGTGTAACGTGATGTAACGTGGTGATTGCCAGGTCAGAGCTGCACAAGCACTTGCCTTCCTGATAGTAAAATCTGTGATCCTGCACAGCAGAAAGCTCTCCGGGGAGTTGACGGAGTGGACCTCAACACGCGAGTGACTGCGCTACAAGGAGGAACAGAGTGCACCAACTACGACCCACCTACTAAGGTCATCAATGAAACAACCAACCACTGGGCCCCATACGTGTCCAACATCAACGGCCAGTGTCGCATGGCCGCGAGCGGAGCGAACTCAGCATGCGGGCAGAACGGCAACAATGTGAAGCGGGTCTGTTGCTGCGTCGACCCACCAGCACAGGTGGACAACGATCCCCACGTCCATACGCTGAAAGGCGCGCACTACACGCTCTTGAGGAGTGGCAACTTCTTGGCATGGAGTTTCTCCAAGGATCCAGTGGATTGGCACCTGTTGGCCGCTTACTCCGGTGCTAGACTCTTGGCTGTCTTGGCCCGGCTATCTACGTGAGTCAGTCCAAAAAAGTCGAAAAATGTGCAAAACCGGCAGTTCGAAACAAATGCGCACGCACCGACACACACACACACATCTTGTTGAAATGCATCCAGGTAAAGTATTTGTAGGAGTACTTGTGCGGGTGCATATGGTTTATTTTGGTGTTAGTTTTCTTGCTTCAGTTGATGCAGATCCTAGGATCGCGGTTCACCACTCAGTCGCTTTTGCTTCTGGAAAAGCAGAGTGGACAGACTTTGGAGATGACGGCAGAAGACTGTCTGTGGCAGACGAAAACGGAGAATGGATGGCGCAAAGTGCAGCCCGAGTTGCTGCTCCAGGGTGCTGCGAGCGTGGATGCTTGGCAAAAACAGCAAAAACATGCAAACACAATGTTTCACACATGCAGACATGGGAACCCTAACATGTTGTTTTGACACCTAAAAGTACTTGTTTAAATTTTCTTTTAAGTCTCTTTTTGTAGGGGCTCGGACATGTTTGGACATGTCCAACGGAAAAAAACAAGCAACATTGGACACACAACATGTATCATTCCTGTCGCGGGCACATCACCGTCACATCATCGTCTCCTTGCCCAGGACGTCCAGGAAGTTGATAAACACACCCGCGATCCTCTGAATTTGGAGTCGGTGATGGTTTTGCAGATGTCGGAGCCAGAGAAATCAGGCGTGCGGAAGGTGGCTAGGCTTCTGATCCACTGCAGCCCCAGTAAGTATTTGAACTTCAAGGTGAAGATGTTTGATACGAAGGATTTGGACTATGTGGGAGGAGAGCTGGGAAGTGCACCACGCAACCAGAGCCACTTGAGCCTCTTGTCGGCCAAACTCAGCTCCATGGTGATGCAGACGGATACTGAGTTCCAGGCAAAGCTGATGAAAAAAACCTTCGACTCCAAATCTCGGCTTCAACCGCTTCAACCAGTTTAATCATGTTGCCGGTGTTGCCGGTGTTGCCGGATAATGGGACCTTTCATGGACGTTCCCACATTGGAAACAATCAGATGTTTTTTGGTGTCAGAGACCAGGGAAACCACGAGGGAAACCCACGGAGTTGCACTGATGGAAACAATTCGAAACAACTCAAGTTCCAAGACGCCAACGGGGTTATACTGCCGGATTTGCTTCGTGATCGGGGGCATAGAATGGGCGGCATTTAGCAGCAATGTGCTTTGTAGTGCTAGAATCATGGTTTGGAAAGCTTGAACAAGAACGCAAGAAATACTTTCCTACGACACAAATCAGATAGATCAACCAATCTGAGCTAATTCATAAATTTGGAAATAGGAACAGCGATCAAAAACAGAAGTGAACAGCAACAGTTGTAAGTCGAGGGCTGGAACGGAGTTTTTGGTATGCTCACTGACATGTTCTTCCTGGTTGGTATCAGTGTTTTCTGCTTGGGACTTCATGACGTACTACTGTTGTTGCTTTGAACTGCAAGCCGTGCAGACATATGTCAGGAGCATGTCCTTGACCACAACTGACAGGTTGGCAGCTGGGCTTCATTGGGTGGCAGTGAGGCTGCAGCAGACTTCTTGGAGTTGAAGCAACAGGCTGGAATGGCTTTGCTCGGCACCGAGACGACCCAGACCTGCACGGAAGCTGAAGAGCAAGAAGCGGACACGTGGAACGACATTGGCATTGGATTGGCACAAAGTGTGGAAAATCTGTAGAGACCCTTCAAACCACAATCTGTACATGTCAAAAGGAACTCTCAGAATTCCCTAACCCTCCAACAGAATGTCTATAGTGTCAAGTCTATGTTCAAGTCATTTTTGGATTCTCTGACAGGCCAGCCGCACAGGGAAAGTCAGCGAATGAGAACCCGATAATCACATCTTGTTGTGATCTCCAGTGACCCACTGGATTCAAGTCGTCCAAGGAGAAGATTTGTGCCAAACACCTCCCGAAAGATGACGATCACGCAGAAGTTTTCATCGACTGCGTCTACGATGTCTGCCATGGAGGTGGAGAAGAAGATGCCCTGAGTGCCGCTGCATTCATCTCTGCCTAGGTCTGACCTCATGTCAGATGGGCGTTTCAACTCTGTTTTGAATTCCGTTTTGAAAACAGAGCTAGCTAGGCCAGTTTGAGTTTTGACGTTGTTTTCAACGCTGCCCCGTGGGCTTATATATATATTATATCATGTTCCAGATTGATCAGATTGCGAGCACACGCCTCCAAAAGCGGAGTCGTCCGCCAGCTTCGTCACACCGTTGTTTGTGCAGGGTTGCTGACCATACTCGAAACACTTCTAGTATAATTAAAACATAGTAGAACCATGTAGAACCATCAGTTGAGAGGAGAGTTCAGCAGTGTCAAACCTCATGCCTCTTTCGTTTGGTCCCGAATGCGTAGCAAGGGTTCCCGTTTCACTCTGGGGGCAAACGTCGCGTAGCCTCGTTTCATGTGGCAGGCGTGGCACAACATGACATCCCAACATGTTTCATAACGTCTCGAAACTTGTTCTGTGTGACAGGTGCAATACTTTTGCATCGTTTTTGGAAGATGAGGATTTTTCGTGGCAGGCGCAGCCCTTTGGAGACCTCCATCACCATTTTGTGTGGCAATCGCAGCGCTTTGGACGTGTTGTGTTGCGTGTTTTGCGCGAATCGCATTGTCAGGGTTGTGTCAAGTGGTGGCAACGCGCAAATTCCGTGGCAGGGGTGGTGCTTCATGAGATGTGTTGATAACTGACGGAAGCCTTGCACGAAACATTGATTTTGTATGATTTTGCCGTCGATTTTTGAGGTTCATGCATAAAAAAAAATCTCGTAGGAAAACGTCGATTTTCGAGCTACAAAGTGTGAAAATTTGCGGAAGTCTCGTACGAAATGCTCGTTTTGAGCTTCTACATGTCTCGTCTCGATTCTCTGGTTCTGTTCTGACGTCGCCGTGCCTCTGAGGGAAGCTGCAAGACCTCTAATTTTTACCGTGTCAAAAGAGGTCGCCATGTCGTTTTGCGTGGCAGGCGCAGCACCTTAGACGTGTGGTGTTGCGCGTTTTTGCAAATCCCGATGTCAGGGCTGCGTCAAGTGGTTACAAAGCGCAAATCGTGTGGCAGGCGCGAGACATCGTGACAGTGTCATTTTACGTGGCAGGGGCAGTATTTGGTGCAGATCCGTTGTGTGTGGAATGTGATTTTGCGTGGCAGTCGTAGTATTATTTGGAAGGCTCTACAGTTTACACTTGACACTCCGCACTCCGCACTCTACACTTTACACTCCCCACTCTAAACTTACACTATACACTTCTAAGTGTAGACACTCTACACTCTACACTTCACGCTTCACAGTCCACACTTTATACTTTACACTTTACACTCCACACTCTGCACTTTAAATTTCCCGCTTTACATTTGACTCTCCACACTCCACACTCTACACTTTACACTGTACACTCCGCACTTCGCACTGTACACTCTACGCTCCACACTTCACACTCCACACTTTACACTTTACTTTCCACACTCTACACTTTACACTCTACACTTCGCACTTGACTCTTGACACTCTACGCTCTACACTTTACACTCCACACTCTACACTTTACACTCCACACTTAACATTCCACCCTCCGCACTCTACACACTACGCTTTACACTTTACACTTCGCTCATTTCACTTTACAGCCTGCGCTTTGCACTCTACACTTTCCACTTCACACTCTACACTTTAGACTTCACTTTACACTCCACACTTCACTCTGTACACTTTACGCTCAACACTCTACACTTCACACTCCACACTTTACAGTTCACACTTCGCACTTCACACTTGACACTATACAATCCACACTTCACACTGTACACTTTTTTCTCCACACTTTACATGTTGTGAAAGCATTCACTTGGCACTCATGTGGACATTTCACCCTATTTCCATTGGCTTTTGGGCCCAATTCCCAATCGCCGCTGTGAACAGCGCTTTAGCCATACGCTACGCCCCCGAGAGCGAAAACTAGCAGACTTCGTTGCACTAGCACTGCCTCGTTGATTTGCGGTTTCAGTTCAACAGTGGCACCGGAGCTTGATTCTTGCAGGGCCTTTGGATTTTGCTGCTTGTGCCTGAGCCTGACTTTTTAGCGCTTCCTTGGTTTCAACGTAGGTGGATTTTCCTTGTGATCCTTTCCACTTACTTTTGACTCCAAGACCACAAAGTAACCCAACTGGTTTGTTTTGGAACTTGCAACGTTCTGGATTTGCTGGCGCTGGGTGAAATAGCACTTTTCACTTTGGGTCGAACATCGGCCTTTGCATGCGATTGAGTTTGGCGTGGACCTCATCTCCTTTAAGGGCTGAGGTATGGCTGACAGTGGACACACTGGTGGTGATAAATCTGGGGCATGGTATCAAGTGCCAACATGGGATGGATCTCCCTTGACTTGGCGTGAGTTCAAGCGAGAGATGCGGTGGTGGACTCAGTCTTTAGACCTTTCTGCCACCACCAAATACAATTTAGCTGCTCGATGGCTTTTGAGACAGTCTGGAATATAGTACGTCAGCGTGGAGAAGAATTTGATCCCGATGATTTGCTTTATAAACCTGCTGTCATGATCCCTGACCCTGACAATCCTGGAGAAGAGCTGGAGTTGGAACCTCCCAACTATTTGGCTGGAATTGAGAAGCTTCTGCAGGCCTTGGAGAAGATCAATGGTCAGACGACCTTGGACAAGCGGGGGGAGCTTCGACAACAATTCTACCAAGATTTGCGTAGGAAACCTGGTGAAAGACTTTCTGAGTTCTGTACACGTTTTAGGACGTTGGTGGCTGACCTTCGCAGTGAAGGAGTTAACCTTCCCAATGAAGAGCTTGGATGGTTCTTACGCGATAAGTTGGGGCTGGACCCTCTTCGCAAGCAGATGCTCGATACAGCATTGTCTGGAAGGGAAACATATGAGGTCATCGAGGCCGAGGTGTTGCGTTTGTTCAAGGATATCCATTTAGCAGATCCTCTTTTCAGGCGTGCTGAGAGTGGCAACAGACCTAAGCTGACAATGCGTAGGATGTTTCAGCGCAAGTTCTTTTGCACCCTCAACTGCTGCTCCTAGTCGAGCCTCTACAAGCTCGACTGCCTCAGGTTTTAGGAGACTTGCCTTGTCAAGTAGCAGCGGCAGCACTCGCCGTGCCTATGTGACTGAGGTTGAGCCTGAGCTTGAACAACCTGAAGACGAAGTCATGGAAGCAGTTGCTGGTGTGGAAGATGAGCCGGATCATGAGTCACAGCCTTTGGAGGAATATTTGCAATCTGAAGCGGAAGTTTTTGCCGCTGAACTTGGTTCTGCGGAAGAGCAAGGAGTTGATCCTCAGGCCATTGAGGAGTTGGAAGCCAACTTTGAGCAAGCTGCCGAGGTGTTAGTTTCTATGAAAGAAGCCCGCAATCGTTTGAACGAAGTGCGGAAGGACAGACAGTTTGGAAAGCCTGCGCCTGGATCAACGAAGGGCAACCCGAACGTGCCTGCGGCCAAGAAGAGCTCTGGCCGCCATCCTTGTTTTGATTGCGGCAATCATGGCCATTGGGCTGGTGATCGTGAATGTCCAAAGCCTGGAGCCGGACTCGGCAAGAAGACTGCGGTGGCAAAAGGGAAACCGCAGCGCCAGGTTCGAATTGCTGAAGCTTTGCATGCAGATTGTGTACCTGATGTAATTTCACCTGGTGATCACTCAAGTAGCTTTTCAACTGGCAAATCTCCTCCAGCTGCACATGAACATGAAGCTGCAGTTTGATGACATTCCTTTGGACAAAGCTTTGTTCTTGAGCGGTTGTTCACGGGAGCATTCTACCCTTGCATCTTCTACGTCTGCTCCGGCGTTGTCGGATGACAAGCAGCTGGTGGGGGCTCTTGATTCAGCCTGCAACCGTACCTGTGCAGGTCCAAGCTGGTTGGATGGTCATGTGCGGAAACTTCAGCAAGTTGCTCCTCTTTGGGTTCTGGAACTGGTTGATTCAATTGATGAGCAAGAGAATTTTCGTTTTGGCAATGGTGGTTTGGTAACTTCTAGCAAAAGATGGCGTTTACCAACTTTGATCTGTGGTAGGATTGTCCTCATTTGGGTGAGCATTGTACCAGTTCTTAGTCTTGGATGTTTACTTGGACGTGACTTCCTGGATGCAGTCGGAGGAATCCTGAATTTTGCCTCCAAGACTTTGCAATGCAGTTTCTTGTCCACTGCCTCGCAAAGGTTGAATCAGATGAACGCTGGGCATTTCATGTTTCCTCTCATCGGCGAAGATTGGCCGAGGCAACGAGCTGGAAGATGGAGAACATGTGGATCAGATGGCATTGTTGAGTTGCAGATTGATCCTCAGAGTTGGTTGAATCGTCGTCTTTCAGAAAATTTCACAGCCATGGCAGGAGAGAGTCATGATCAATTGGTCACAGAGGGTTTGGTTGAAAGAGGTCGTACGCATGAGATTCTTCTTTTGGATCATTTGCCTGCGGCTCAAGCTATGACTGCAGCGACAGCTACAGCACCTTTTCCCCAACTTCCTCTACGACATCTTGCTGACCGCGATGGAGCCTCTGGAGAATGGCATCCTGACTCTGGGGCCAGCTGCTCAGAGGCAGCTCATGTCCGAATGCCGACTGGCGTTCGCAATTTACCGCTGGCGCCGATTCATCTTGCGACTTCAAGATCGCGCCCAGTGGCATGTTCACGGATTGCTGCTTTGGTTGGTCTCGCGATCCTATTTGCGGTTCTTGCCCTATCCATACCCTTCAATCACTTCTGTGGAGGCTTGGAAGGATCAGGCCAAGAACATGGTGAGCCAATTGACACTGAGCGCTCATGCCTTCAACATGGCCACCCAGACTGGGAGGTTCACTGCTCAGAACCTTTCGGAGCTGTGCCGCTTCAGGGATCGTGTGGGCTGGCGACATGCCTTCCTGGAGGACTCACTACTGACTGGCTTTCTGGTGGCTCGTGGAATGAAGGGTCATGCCAGGAAGATCCGAGATGCTGCATTGGAAGAAGCTCGCCAGGAAGTTGCTCAACGCGCCAATGTCAAGAAGCGGGACGAGTTTGTCCGACAGATGCTGAGCCCGAGGGGTGGATTGCCCTGCCTGAGAGCCGACTTGGTCAAGCTGGCACTGTTGCTCAACTTGGAAGTGTCAGCCTCCGACACGGTTCCCGTGCTGAAGGCCAAGATTCAACCTATGGTGGCAACCTTGAAGGGTCAGAAGCCTATGAACCCCGAGCCTTACCAGCCGCCTTCCAGAGCAAAAGCCAAGGCAGCCCCATCGGTGAGCCCAGAGTCCACGAGCTCTGCATGGTCAACTGTGACCGAACCTGGACCTCAACTTCACATGCAGCAACTGGGCGATCTGCTGGAAGCAAGAGTTCAGCAGGCCATGACGGTCCAGGACCAGAAAGTGGAGAGCATGATGGCCCAGGTGATGATGCACATCGAAGATCGCTTCAAGTACGTGCCTCAACAGGGCATGGCCGAAGTGTTGAACGGCACGATTCCGGAAGTGCCGATGGATCCATGAAACTTGATGGCAAGAAGATCAAGCCTGGTCAACGCCAAATGATCACCCAGGCATGGGAGAAGCACAGAAAAGATCAGATCGCTGTGTCTGCAGATAGGTTTGAGATCAATGAGGTTTGGCATGCAGAATGGGATGCGGAGATGAAGCGAAGCATGAATGAGACCTTCGTGACCACTCTCCAGTTTCCATCGCCATTTGTCACTGAGGTTTACACAGATACTGAGCCTGTTGCCAAAGCAGCTCGCCAACTTGGACTGCATGCTGGCGACAGTTTGACTTTGAAGAGTGGCTGGGATTTTCGACGTGAAGATCACCGTCGCGCTGCCCTGCGACTTGTCAAGAAGCTCAAACCTTACTGCACAGCTTTGGCTTTTCCATGCGGACCATGGTCTCCATTGATGCAGCTCAATCCAGCGGCTGACCTTGAACGTCTTCGCAGTGAAGGCGAAATCCTGATCAACTTTGCCGTAGAGATTGCGGAAGAGCAGATGAAGCATGGCAGACATTTTGTGATGGAAAATCCACGTCCATCAGCGGCATGGCGCCTGCCTCAGCTTGAGGTATTTGCGCACAGAGACGGCGTTTTGCCGGTGGACATTGACATGTGCCATTTTGGCCTCAAAGGACCTGGAGGTGGTTTGCACAAGAAATCATCTCGTTTGTTGACATCCTCTCAGGCCATGGTTTCACGTTTGATTGCCTGCCGATGCACAGGGGATCATTTGCATGAACATGTGATTGGTGGCTCGCGAATCTCGCAAAGCTGCAGGTCGCTACACTGATGAGTTCTCAAAGACCATCATTCTTTCCTTGATGGACCAGTTTGACTTTGAGACAACTCAAATGTATGACATGGTTGCGAAGTATGACCAGATGTCAAAGAATAACGATTTTGTAAAGAATGTCCAGACCTCTGTCGATGCGAACACGGCTGAGGTGAACATCAAAGAACATGAAGTGCTGGCTTTGGAGGAGGAATCAGATTCTTCACTTGAAATGTCAAAGGAGGAGGACAGTGTGCCAATTCCTGCGGAAATCAAGAATGCCGTTTTCAGACTTCATGTGAACACTGGACATAGATCAAGTCAGAGATTGGCCAGAGCACTTTTGGTTTCTGGCGCCCCGCCTGCTGCCGTGATAGCAGCCAAGCAGTTGCGTTGCTCAGTTTGTCAGGAGCGAAAACGCCCAAAGGCAAGGCCGCCAAGTTCCTTGCCGCCACCTCGAGATGTTGGTCAACAGATTCACATTGACTTGGTTATCCTGGAGGACTCTATGCGAAAGCCTTATGTGGTAGCCCATGTGACTGACAATGTCTCCAGGTATCAACAAGCCAAAGTTCTCCCTGACAAATCAACTGCGTCGGTGATTCACTTTTTGAAGACTCACTGGCAACCACTGCTTGGATGGCCTCACACAATTGTTGCAGACCAAGGTCGTGAGTTTGTTTCAGCCGAGTTTGGCGACTTCTGCGACAGCCAGAGCATCTACTTGTACCACATTGGCGTGGGTGCACCCTGGCAGAATGGCATCTGTGAACGAAGTGGGGCTACTTTGAAGGCCCTGGTTGGCGCTATCACCCAGACCATGGCAGTTAGCACCTTCAAAGAGATGGAAGCGGCCGTGGGTGAAGCAGTCATGGCCTACAACAGTGACTTGAATGAGCACGGAACTGCACCGATTCAGCTGGTGACAGGTAGAGTTCCTACCCCTGGTGGAGATGTGTTGAACAACTTTGCCAAGCGATTGGCTGAGCATTCTCTCATTTCCTCAAAGCCTTCTTTGGAAAGACAGCTGGCCATACGTGAGACAGCTCGAGTTGCTATGTTGAGATTGCACTACAGCAGGAGTTTGCGAAGAGCTGAGCTGGCCAGGTCTAGGTCTTCTACAGCCACAGATGCCCCTCTTCCTGGTGATTTGGTTTTCTTTTGGCGTGCACAGAAATACCAGTCCAAGAAGGAAGGTGGTGGATCTTCCAGGCGCCGACCCATTTTGAAGCGTTGGCATGGTCCTGGCTTGTTGGTTGCGAGCGAAGGCAAAGATGGTGAAGGACATGCTGCAAATTGTTTCATCTCGTTTCGAGGACAACTCACCAAGTGTCCCATGGAACATGTGAGGAAAGCTTCTTCACTTGAGAGCATTGCAGCAGGTTCTTGGGAGGCTGCGATTGAGGAGGTGATTCAGGCCACCATGCAAGACGGTCATGGTCTTGCTGCGGATGCTCCTGAGATGGCCGATGATGAGGCTGATGAAGAGACAGCCGCAGCTCCATTCACACCGGCGACCATTCCGGTGAACGCTGGTTTGATGCCCAGCGAGATTGTAACAGCTTCAACCTCCACCTATGCCTATGTCATTACAACCTTCACTTGTTTCTTTTCCTGTGACACCAGTTGGAAGTGCAGCACCTGGAACGCCTGTTCCTGATTTGATCAGAAATGCATCTCAAGCAGTTGGTGCCGCGCCTGCATCTCCTTTGCTGGAACGGACGCTTGAGCGAGCACGGGCTTATGACCAGGATCAGCAAGATTTGCGTGGCTTGAAACGCCAAGCAGAAGAAGAGCTCTCGCGCACAGATGAGTTTGCAACACAGCCAACACCATCCACTCCGGCTGCAACTTCTTCTCAACCTCAGGCTGCAGATCCTGGAGGCACCAATGTTCATGCACCATTTGAAGCCCTGCTGATGTCAAAGGAACAGTTAGAAAACCTTGCAAAAGACAGAACGTGCAGATGTTCATCCACTTTTGCAACTACAAGCGCAAGCTGACCTTGATAGGTGGGATCCTACCGCCCTCGATGAGGACGATCATGGCACATGGGATGGTCGTTGGTCTTTCATTTGTGAGCGAGACTGGAAGACACTCAAAGAGATGGGCAAACAACTTCCTTGCGGGTCCGACCCACATGATGCTTTCAAAGTGCAAGCTGCGCGAAAAGAGTATGTTTGGAGTCAGATGACACCATCCCAAAAGAAGCTTTGAGGTGATGCAGCAGTGGATGGATGGAATGCATACATTGATAATCAAGCAATCCGAGTCTTGTCCATGGAAGAGTCACGCAAAGTTTGGAGTGAACTCAAACGCAAGAACGAGACAGACAGAGTGCTCGTTCCCAGGTTTGTTTGCACTGACAAGCATGATGGGCTGCGCACAGCTAGCCACCCATTGCCAGTGAAAGCAAGCAGTCGCCTTGTGGTGCCAGGGTTCAAAGACAGGGCCAATTTGGAAGGCACTCTACGGCGTGACAGCCCCACTGGTTCCCGGTTGGCTCAACACTTTTTGTTTGCTGTGGCCGCTTTTCAAACGTCATGGGCTTTGATTTCAGCTGACGTGAAAAGTGCTTTCTTGAAAGGTGATCCTTTTGTGGACAGGGAACTCTACATCACCAACACAAATCCTCGAGTGTCCCCGCCTTTGCCTCTCCAGACCAGTCAGCTGTGTCGTGTGCTGAAAGGCATATTTGGCTTGGCAGATGCACCCAGACAATGGTGGCTCCGACTGTCGCGCTCGATGCAAGAGCATGGTTGGAAAGTGAGCCTTTTGGATGCAGCGATGTGGACCTTTTGGAAGAAGATTGATGGCAAAGACGTTTTGCAGGGCATCGTGGTTGGTCATGTAGATGACTTGGTCTTTCGTGGCTCGCCCTTGGCTGAGCAGTCCTTGATTGAGATTGGAAGGGAGTTAGGTTTTGGAAGTTTGGAACGAGAAGATTTCACATGGTGCGGCAAACGCATTAGACGTGCATCAGATGGAACGATCAGACTTTCAATGCACGAGTATCATGACAATTTGTCTGAAATTGTGCTCCCTCGCCATCGCAAGTCCGAGATGAACTCTCCACTGGACAAGCACGAACATCGACAGTTGCGTGCTGTGCTGGGAAGCTTGCAATGGTTAGTTGCTCAGCTGCGCTTCGACATGAGCTTTGCTGTGTCTACTCTTCAAGGAGAGCATCCACCGAATGTGGAGACAGTCTTGAAAGCGAACGCCTTGGTCAAGGAGTTCCAGCGCACAAGCACATTTGAGCTTATCTTTCGAGCGGTGGATTATCGCACCTCTGGGATATGCATGGTGTCTGACGCTGCGCTGGGGAATGTGAAACTCAATGGCGCGACCAATGGCACTCCTCAGGAGAAGGTTTATTCTCAAGCTTGTTATTTTGCTTTGCTTGCTGATGAAGCGTTGCTGAATGGCAAGGAAGGTGTCTTTACAATACTGGATGCGAGGTCTCACAGAATCCCTCGCGTTTGCAGATCCACCTACAGTGCAGAGACCCTTGCGGCAGAAGAAGCCATGGATGTTGGCCAGCTTTGCCGTGGTTGCCTTGCTCTGCTGAATGACCCAACCATTTCAGCACGTGATGCAGATGTAGCTTCCAATGCCATTAGGATGACAACGGTTGTTGATGCAAAAGATGTTCATGACAAAAGCAATAGTGACACATCAACATATGGAACTCAGAAAAGCTTGGCGTTTTGCATAGCTTGGATGAGAAGCGTTCTTCGCCGTCCAAATACTGCCCCCCGTTGGACTTCAACGGAAAACATGTGGGTTGATGGAGGCACGAAGCAGATGGACTTGAGTCACATGCGACGTATCATGCAAGCTGGTCGTTGGTCCATCTCATACAGTCCTGAGTTTGTGAAACAGGTGGTAAAAGCCCGCTCAGCTAAGCCTTCTACTGCTGCTTCAACATGCGTTGATGAGCTACCTGGAGTAATGCTGGATGGTAATGACCCTCTGCTGCCGCATTTGCAGGGACTTTGTGAGAAGCGTGGTTGGCACCACATCAACGGAGTTGGCGTGCAGGTTGCCCACAATGCTAAGTCCTTCAGAACGCCAGAACCTAGATTCAGTGTAGAGGAAAAGCCCTTTAGAAGCACGTGTGGTAGGTTCACGTTGTCAGATGGCAGTGGTTCAGTGGCGTCGGATTGAATTTGGTGCAGCTTATTCTCAACTTGCAAATCAACACGGTATGATAGGCCAAACTGTACCAACTTTAATCACGATGTTTCATAGCACAGACTCCACATTCGTGCCAACAAAAGAAGCAGAATGAATTTCAAAGCATTCACTTGGCACTCATGTGGACATTTCACCCTATTTCCATTGGCTTTTGGGCCCAATTCCCAATCGCCGCTGTGAACAGCGCTTTAGCCATACGCTACACCCCCGAGAGCGAAAACTAGCAGACTTCGTTGCACTAGCACTGCCTCGTTGATTTGCGGTTTCAGTTCAACACATGTTACACTCCACACTCTGCACTTTACACTCCACACTTTACCCCTCACACTTTATACTTGACACTATAACACTTGACACTCTACACTTTACACTTTTGATTTCACACTTCGCTCTTCACACTGTACACTTTACGCCCCACACTCTACACTTTACACTGTACACTTCACACTTTACACATGACACTCCACACTCTACACTTTACACTGTACACTTCACACTTTACACATGACACTCCACACTCCACACTTTACATTCTACACGTAGCGTCACATCGGACAATCATGCTCTGCCGAAGATACAAAAGGGGCGGCAACCACAGGTTGCAACATCTATGAAGTTTTCCTCTCTATGCGGTTTTTCGACACCTGTGGCAGTAACATAAGTGTGAGCATTCGGGTTCGTGGACTGCATCTTGTTCTTTCGTCGTGTTCTTTCCGATGTTGTCCGTTATTGTCCCATGAACCAATTTTGTGGCCCGAGCTCTTGCCTCAAGTGATCTGTGGGTTTCCAATGGTTTCCAGACTTTGGCAGAGGAATCGCAGATTTGGGAACACAACTCCTACAGTTCCACTAAATCTGTAGGGTGCAGTTCCGCTAATCAGTTGGTTATAGAACCATACTTGTAGGGGTTATATCTCAACTAATGGAGTTTATTACCACAGTATACCACAGTTATATCATTTATAACCCTAACTGCATCCCCAAGTAAAGGACGGCACTGGTAGCCTCATTGCCAAGTGTGAGGCCCTGTGAAACACCTGACACCTTAGACGCCTGGAAACTGCAAGGCGCTAGAAGAACAGTGAAATCGACCAAGTCATAATTACAACTGGGCTGATTGGGTTGCTTTGCACCAGCATTGAGTGGTTACTTCCCGAAGCACGGGCATTACGGGCACTACGGGCACTAAAACTCCTTGACTTGCACAGCGATGGCAGAAATCTTGGCATGGAAACCTAGAGGTGGGAGACATTTGGGAGATGAACACAGGACAGAATAATTAAATGGAGGGCTTGGTTTGTCTCATTGTCAAGTTGGACAGAAACACATCTACGGCCATTTTTCAATTTGGAAATATGTGGACATTGTGAACTGGCAACTTTCCTGGAATAAACACAAAATTTCAGACAGGTTTCCCTCTTTTCCCTTGTGGGACGACGTCAGAGAGCACAAAGTGCCAAACTTGTTGCTGCAGCACAGCTGGGTATGCGGTACCAAAACCATGTATCCAAGCCATCCACAGCAGGATGATTTTACATGGTTTAATACTGACAATTCCATTTTTGAACAATATCCAGATGATAGCATGGGACATCATGGGACATGAATTCAGAACCCATTTCGGTGTTTCGGTGTTGTCGCGGTGTTCCTGATGTCTTGTGAAGAACCGGTGTGGTTTTCGGGCTGTTGTCATCAACCATCATCAACCTCTGCAAAATCAGTGAATGTTTACACCCTAAATCTCCAGCTGTTGCTTCACCAGGGAAGCTATCCAAAACCCAGGCACCAGGCGCAAGATGGGAGATATGGACCTTGCTCCCGTTGTGCCCCCGGTTGTGCCCCCGTTGTGCTTTTCTTAAGTGCCCTTGGAGGCTGCTTCAAGTGCGGATGTGGCGTGATGAGGCTGGAAACATGATGAAATTCTTGTCGGACTGTCGGTGAAGTAGGTCTGTTGAGCACATGGGGAGATTCTCAGGGGATGGTGTGTCGCAGTCTGCGAAAATCGTCGTTGTTGGTGCCCAGCAGCTGACAGCCCAAAGCCCGCCAGAACTCGACCAATTTGTGCCGCTGCAAACATGGGTGGCAGGAGCACCAGAGAGATTCACCACCACCACGAGGACAAGGAATCCAAGGAAATGACCCGAAAAGCCAATGAGGAGATGGCTGCAATCCGCAGCCAAATGGCAGAGCAGGAGAGGAGGAATCAGCAGAATCTGGAACGACATCAAGAAGCTTTGCGCAGAGCTGAACAACTCCGTGCTGAAGAAAGAGACGCTTATGTGCAGCGTTTGCAGGCAGAACAAGAGGAAAGGAGAAGGGAGAACGAGAGAGCTCGTGAACAACTCGAACAACAAGAGCGTGAGGCTGAACAACGCTTGGTTGAGGAACTTCAGAGAGAGCGTTACAATGTACAAAAGGCCAAGGTTGAGAAGTGGCAAAGGTTGAAGCGAGACTATCCAATCCCCTCCTTCCTTCAGAAGTACGTCAACGAAGTGAGTGAGGATGCAGAGGCTGATGCTGCTCGAGACCGCTTTGTGAACGTGGCCATGCTTGGAGATTCGGGAACCGGAAAGAGTTCATTGATCAAAGACATCCTGAAACACTTTGGAGTCGACTTGCCTCCGGACCAGATGCCTAAAGTCTCCATGGAAGGTGATGGCACGCTTCTGCCCACACGATTTCCATTGGAGAAACTGGGTCAAGTCTCTGTGGGATCTCCCCGGCCAAGGAACTTCGAAGATTCCTTCCATGACATATCTCTGCAACATGGGCCTGAAATACTTCGATGCCGTCTGCATCGTCACGGATGGTCGTTGGTCTGAAGGGGATGACAACCTTCTGGCAGCCATCCACTATGCAGGCATTCGATGCTTCGTTGTCCGAAGCAAAGTGGATCTTGCCGTTGATGCTGGAGTGGAGGATAAGGGATGGAGCCTAGCTGAGACGCTGTCGCATGTGCATCAGCAGTTGCAACGGCAGACTCGGCTGAAACCACATCGCATCCATCTCTTGACATCCAGGGATCGCTTTTGGAAGGACTTCGGCTCTGTGGACAACTTCTGCAAACATCTCCAAGAGGAAGTGGAAGCGTCTCTGAAGGAAGAGGTTGCAGAGCAAATGTTCGAAGAGGCGCCGCAGGAAGATGTGAACATGGATGCAGTGGATGCAATGGATGACTGCATCATGACATGTGATGATAAGGTCGATAAGGTCGAGTGCCTTCGCCTTGACATTGACAATCAGTGCTTCAAATCAGTCGGCTTTTTGAAGCGGGCTAGGGTCTGCGGGCTTGAGGGTTTGAGGCCTTGATTCGGCTTGAGTTGAACCGCCACATGGGCAGTTGGTGGCTGGGTTCATGTTCAGGCTGCACTGCAAGTTGCTGCGATTTAGTGTGATTTAGTTCCGTTGCGAAGCTTCACCTATGCCAGAGCTGTTTTTTCTTTTGCAATTAAGGAGGTCATCATGTCAAATCATGTGATCATGACATGTCATCACGAATCATCCGCTGCTGGTGTCACGATGTTTTTTTGGCAGAGATGTTTCCTGTGAAGCAGGCCGCCCCTCTATGCTGTTCGCACCACTTTAGAGTAGCTGGAGGGGCGGTGAGTGTAACACGAAGTCCCTTTGCGGCAAAAAGACAGCTCGTTGTCGTCCGAATGCGAACGCAGAATAGGTCGTGGGTGGTTGGATAGTTGGTGAGATTGGATAGAAAACGGAATCAACGAGGATCAAAGAGGATCAAATTCCACACGGCCAGACAACCTTGCGAACCACCTTTCTGATGCCGGATTGAAGCTGAAGAGCGTTCACACTTTCAACCAGATCAAGTCAGTCTTTGAAGGGTTGAAGGGAGTTATTGACAGCCTTGTCAGCCTTGTTTTGCAGGTGGCTCTTTGGGAGCACAGCAGTTGGGAGCTTTGCACGCTTTTCAGTGACCATGTTGAGGATTTGCTGTCGGTGTCAATATCCGCGCCAGCGAAGGTCCCATTCAATTAGCATAATGAGCATTCTCGAACGACTTTGAAGAAGGTCCGTGCCTTTATGCTTTCATGATCTTTGTCATGTCCGCAGCAATTGTTTTAGAATTGGTGGAGGGTCAGAATCATTCACGGGTCAAAACAGTCAAAACTCATATTACTACCACTAGGCTTAAGTCGTATCAATCGACCTGAAGTCGTATCACACCTGCGTGCGCGCAGTGTTTCGTATAGATTTTGATAGTTCTTTATTTGATGGGTTATTGATTCGAACACTTTTTCATCGCTGTGCGCAATGTTTTGTTGACATGATTCTATTTGACCCTACTAGCCCTAGCGTTAAGTCGTATCAGCTCGTAGAAGTTGTATCGGGAGGCCGTGCGCCTGGAAAAAGTTCAAGTTTGGCATCACCACAACTTTTAGTAATTGGACGATTTCATTGTTTTGGGGCCGTGCGCCTAGAAAAAGTTCAATTTTTGTATTGCGTTGATTTATAAAACTTATGTTATATTTCATTATTCTTTCAACGGGGCAAACGCTGGTTGCTGCTTTCTGCTTGCTTGCTGCTTGCTTGCTCCTTGCTGCTGCTCCTTGCTGCTGCTGCTGTTGCTGCTGCCTCCTGCTACTGTTGCTGCTGCTTCCTCCTCCTCCTGCTGCTGCTGCTGCTTCCTCCTCCTCCTCCTGCTGCTGCTGCCGCTGGTGCAAACATTTTGCCGAAAAAGAAAATAACAGTCTCGGTCGCCTTGTTTGGCGCTGGCGGGAGATACGGGCGGGAGACGCCAGCAGAGAGAGGGAATGTTTACAGAAGGCAGAACTTATGAAACATTCAAGCGGAAGCGGATGTTGACAGCGGTGTGCCACTGGGTTTTCAGATTTTAACGTTGTTGATATGATGATGTTGCCCATAGCTATTACATGAAAATCTATGTTTGTTAGGAAACAAAGTTAAAGATCTGGGAGGCCGTGTGCCATGGTGATTCCTAAATATATCCTTTGAAAACATAGTTTAAACATATGTGAATACCTCAGTGTGCGCAATGTTTTCTTCATTTTTGGAGATATAACAACATTCCTTGAAAGCCGGTGTGCCATTGGGATTTTGATATTTTGATGTGACTTTTGCCCAGTTGATGTGACTTTCTTCCAACTCGCTGTTACATGGGGTTGATGTGACTTCTGCCCAACTGATGTGACTTAAACCCTTACCTAGTATGTTGCAACCCTTTGATTGGATCCCAACTTTTGATGTTCAAGGGCATGTGACGCTTGGGGTGCTTCTATCAGCAAACACGTTGCAGGTTTCCTTTGTCGATTCTGCCGGGGTCATTCAACCACGCGCCAGCCTGGGCATTTGAGGACCCTTAGTCGGGTGGTTCGGTTCTGCTTTGTTTGATTTTATTTGTCGTGTTGGGGCCTCTACAGTGCATTCCCCTTGCAGATAAAGTGCGAAACAGGAAGTGCAAACGTGCTCAGACAACCCATGAGCCCAAAAAAAAGTGTGCCCACAGGGGCAGCTAGATCATGAGAAACGATAAGGCAAGGGCGCTTCCAGTGGCTTCAAAACCCCACATCTTTTGTAAATTTCTTGCCCAAGCAGAGTTTTTCTGCGCTTGAAGGCTGACTTGTGTGATGTGGCAAGGCGTCATATTGGAAGCAGAGGCCTGACGCATGTTCCGGGTCAAAGTCGTGGCACTTTGAACTCATGATTTTGTGTCAGCGAAAGTTGGGTGCCCTTTGAGCAAACGAATCAGATGAGGATTTTTTTGGGAAGATCCGGATTCTTGGGAGGTTGGTGGCGGACTGAAGATTGTTCCTGTTTTTTTTGGTGCCCAGCAGCTGACAGCCCAAAGCCCGCCAGAACTCGACCAATTTGCGCCGCTGCAAACATGGGTAGCGGTGGCAGCAGAGAGATTCACCACCACCACGAGGACAAGGAATCCAAGGAAATGACCCGAAAAGCCAATGAGGAGATGGCTGCAATCCGCAGCCAAATGGCAGAGCAGGAGAGGAGGAATCAGCAGAATCTGGAACGACATCAAGAAGCTTTGCGCAGAGCTGAACAACTCCGTGCTGAAGAAAGAGACGCTTATGTGCAGCGTTTGCAGGCAGAACAAGAGGAAAGGAGAAGGGAGAGCGAGAGAGCTCGCGAACGGGCTGGGGCTTGAGGGTTTGAGGGTTTGAGGCCTTGATTGGGCTTGAGTTGAACCGCCACATGTGCAGTTGGTGGCTGGGTTCATGTTCAGGCTGCACTGCAAGTTGCTGCGCTTTAGTGTGATTTAGTTCCGTTGCGAAGCTTCACCTCTGCCAGAGCTGTCTTCTCGTCTTTTTTTGTAAGGAGGTCATCATGTCAAATCATGTGATCATGACATGTCCTCACGAATCATCCGCTGCTATTGTCACGATGTTTTTTTGGCAGAGATGTTTCCTGCAGAAGCAGGCCGCCCCTCTATGCTGTTCGCACCACTTTAGAGTAGCTGGAGGGGCGGTGAGTGTAACACGAAGTCCGTTTGCGGCAAAAAAACAGCTCGTTGCCGTCCGAGTGCGAACGCAGAATAGGTCCTGGGTGGTTGGATAGTTGGTGAGATTGGATAGAAAACGGAATCAACGAGGATCAAAGAGGATCAAATTCCACACGGCCAGACAACCTTGCGAACCACCTTTCTGATGCCGGATTGAAGCTGAAGAGCGTTCACACTTTCAACCAGATCAAGTCAGTCTTTGAAGGGTTGAAGGGAGTTATTGACAGCCTTGTCAGCCTTGTTTTGCAGGTGGCTCTTTGGGAGCACAGCAGTTGGGAGCTTTGCACGCTTTTCAGTGACCATGTTGAGGATTTGCTGTCGGTGTCAATATCCGCGCCAGCGAAGGTCCCATTCAATTAGCATAATGAGCATTCTCGAACGACTTTGAAGAAGGTCCGTGCCTTTATGCTTTCATGATCTTTGTCATGTCCGTAGCGTTTTAGAATTGGTGGAGGGTCAGAATCATTCACGGGTCAAAACAGTCAAAACTCATATGTTGCAACCCTTTGATTGGATCCCAACTTTTAATTTGATGTTCAAGGGCATGTGACGCTTTGGGTGCTTCTATCAGCAAACACGTTGCAGGTTTCCTTTGTCGATTCTGCCGGGGTCATTCAACCACGCGCCAGCCTGGGCATTTGAGGACCCTTAGTCGGGTGGTTCGGTTCTGCTTTGTTTGATTTTATTTGTCGTGTTGGGGCCTCTACAGTGCATTCCCCTTGCAGATAAAGTGCGAAACAGGAAGTGCAAACGTGCTCAGACAACCCATGAGCCCAAAAAAAAGTGTGCCCACAGGGGCAGCTAGATCATGAGAAACGATAAGGCAAGGGCGCTTCCAGTGGCTTCAAAACCCCACATCTTTTGTAAATTTCTTGCCCAAGCAGAGTTTTTCTGCGCTTGAAGGCTGACTTGTGTGATGTGGCAAGGCGTCATATTGGAAGCAGAGGCCTGACGCATGTTCCGGGTCAAAGTCGTGGCACTTTGAACTCATGATTTTGTGTCAGCGAAAGTTGGGTGCCCTTTGAGCAAACGAATCAGATGAGGATTTTTTTGGGAAGATCCGGATTCTTGGGAGGTTGGTGGCGGACTGAAGATTGTTCCTGTTTTTTTTGGTGCCCAGCAGCTGACAGCCCAAAGCCCGCCAGAACTCGACCAATTTGCGCCGCTGCAAACATGGGTAGCGGTGGCAGCAGAGAGATTCACCACCACCACGAGGACAAGGAATCCAAGGAAATGACCCGAAAAGCCAATGAGGAGATGGCTGCAATCCGCAGCCAAATGGCAGAGCAGGAGAGGAGGAATCAGCAGAATCTGGAACGACATCAAGAAGCTTTGCGCAGAGCTGAACAACTCCATGCTGAAGAAAGAGACGCTTTTATGCAGCGTTTGCAGGCAGAACAGGAGGAAAGGAGAAGGGAGAGCGAGAGAGCTCGTGAACAACTCGAACAACAAGAGCGTGAGGCTGAGCAACGCTTGGTTGAGGAACTTCAGAGAGAGCGCTACAATGTACAAAAGGCCAAGGTTGAGAAGTGGCAAAGGTTGAAGCGAGACTATCCAATCCCCTCCTTCCTTCGGAAGTACGTCAACGAAGTGAGTGAGGATGCAGAGGCTGATGCTGCTCGAGACCGCTTCGTGAACGTGGCCATGCTTGGAGATTCGGGAACCGGAAAGAGTTCATTGATCAAAGACATCCTGAAACACTTTGGAGTCGACTTGCCTCAGGACCAGATGCCTAAAGTCTCCATGGAAGGTGATGGCACGCTTCTGCCCACACGATTTCCCTTAGAGAAACTGGGCCAAGTCTCTCTGTGGGATCTCCCCGGCCAAGGAACTTCGAAGATTCCTTCCATGACATATCTCTGCAACATGGGCCTGAAATACTTCGATGCCGTCTACATCGTCACGGATGGTCGTTGGTCTGAAGGGGATGACAACCTTCTGGCTGCCATCCACTATGCAGGCATTCGATGCTTCGTTGTCCGAAGCAAAGTGGATCTTGCCGGTGATGCTGGAGTGGAGGATAAGGGATGGGGCCTAGCTGAGACGCTGTCGCATGTGCATCAGCAGTTGCAACGGCAGACTCGGCTGAAACCACATCGCATCCATCTCTTGACATCCAGGGATCGCTTTTGGAAGGACTTCGGCTCTGTGGACAACTTCTGCAAACATCTCCAAGAGGAAGTGGAAGCGTCTCTGAAGGAAGAGGTTGCAGAGCAAATGTTTGAAGAGGCGCCGCAGGAAGATGTGAACATGGATGCAGTGGATGCAATGGATGACTGCATCATGACATGTGATGATCAGGTCGATAAGGTCGAGTACCTTCGCCTTGACATTGACAATCAGTGCTTCAAATCAGTCGGCTTTGTGAAGCGGGCTGGGGCTTGAGGGCTTGAGGGTTTGAGGCTTTGATTCGGCTTGAGTTGAACCGCCACATGTGCAGTTGGTGGCTGGGTTCATGTTCAGGCTGCACTGCAAGTTGCAGCGCTTTAGTGTGATTTAGTTCCGTTGCGAAGCTTCACCTATGCCGCTTTTTTTGGTAATTAAGGAGGTCATCATGTCAAATCATGTGATCATGACATGTCATCACGAATCATCCGCTGCTATTGTCACGATGTTTTTTTGCAGAGATGTTTCCTGTGAAGCAGGCCGCCCCTCTATGCTGTTCGCACCACTTTAGAGTAGCTGGAGGGGCGGTGAGTGTAACACGAAGTCCGTTTGCGGCAAAAAGACAGCTCGTTGTCGTCCGAATGCGAATGCGGAATAGGTCCTGGGTGGTTGGATAGTTGGTGAGATTGGATAGAAAACGGAATCAACGAGGATCGAAGAGGATCAAATTCCACACGGCCAGACAACCTTGCGAACCACCTTTCTGATGTCGGATTGAAGCTGAAGAGCGTTCACACTTTCAACCAGATCAAGTCAGTCTTTGAAGGGTTGAAGGGAGTTGTTGACAGCCTTGTCAGCCTTGTTTTGCAGGTGGCTCTTTGGGAGCACAGCAGTTGGGAGCTTTGCACGCTTTTCAGTAGTGAGCATGTTAAGGATTTGTTGTCGGTGTCAAGATCCACGCCAGCGAAGGTCCCATTCAATGAGCATTCTCGAACTGCTTTGAAGAAGGTCCGTGCCTTTATGCTTTCATGATCTTTGTCATGTCCGTAGCGTTTTAGAATTGGTGGAGGGTCAGAATCATTCACTGGTCAAAACAGTCAAAACTCATATGTTGCAACCCTTTGATTGGATCCCAACTTTTGATGTTCAAGGGCATGTGACGCTTGGGGTGCTTCTATCAGCAAACACGTTGCAGGTTTCCTTTGTCGATTCTGCCGAGGTCATTCAACCACGCGCCAGCCTGGGCATTTGAGGACCCTTAGTCGGGTGGTTCGGTTCTGCTTTGTTTGATTCTATTTGTCGTGTTGGGGCCTCTACAGTGCATTCCCCTTGCAGATAAAGTGCGAAACAGGAACTGCAAACGTGCGTAGACAACCCATGAGCCCCAAAAAAAGTGTGACCACAGGGGCAGCTAGATCATGAGAAACGATAAGGCAAGGGCGCTTCCAGTGGCTTCAAAAGCCCACATCTTTTGTAAATTTCTTGCCCAAGCAGAGTTTTTCTGCGCTTGAAGGCTGACTTGTGTGATGTGGCAAGGCGTCATATTGGAAGCAGAGGCCTGACGCATGTTCCGGGTCAAAGTCGTGGCACTTTGAACTCATGATTTTTTGTCAGCGAAAGTTGGGTGCCCTTTGAGCAAATGAATCAGATGAGGATTTTTTTTGGGAAGATCCGGATTCTTGGGAGGTTGGTGGCGGACTGAAGATTGTTCCTGTTTTTTTTTGGTGCCCAGCAGCTGACAGCCCAAAGCCCGCCAGAACTCGACCAATTTGCGCCGCTGCAAACATGGGTAGCGGTGGCAGCAGAGAGATTCACCACTACCACGAGGACAAGGAATCCAAGGAAATGACCCGAAAAGCCAATGAGGAGATGGCTGCAATCCGCAGCCAAATGGCAGAGCAGGAGAGGAGGAATCAGCAGAATCTGGAACGACATCAAGAAGCTTTGCGCAGAGCTGAACAACTCCGTGCTGAAGAAAGAGACGCTTTTATGCAGCGTTTGCAGGCAGAACAAGAGGAAAGGAGAAGGGAGAGCGAGAGAGCTCGCGAACGGGCTGGGGCTTGAGGGTTTGAGGGTTTGAGGCCTTGATTCGGCTTGAGTTGAACCGCCACATGTGCAGTTGGTGGCTGGGTTCATGTTCAGGCTGCACTGCAAGTTGCAGCGCTTTAGTGTGATTTAGTTCCGTTGCGAAGCTTCACCTCTGCCAGAGCTGTCTTCTCCTCTTTTTTTGTAAGTTGGTCATCATGTCATCACGAATCATCCGCTGCTATTGTCACGATGTTTTTTTGGCAGAGATGTTTCCTGTGAAGCAGGCCACCCCTCTATGCTGTTCGCAGCACTTTAGAGTAGCTGGAGGGGCGGTGAGTGTAACACGAAGTCCGTTTGCGGCAAAAAAACAGCTCGTTGCCGTCCGAGTGCGAACGCAGAATAGGTCCTGGGTGGTTGGATAGTTGGTGAGATTGGATAGAAAACGGAATCAACGAGGATCAAAGAGGATCAAATTCCACGCGGCCAGACAACCTTGCGAACCACCTTTCTGATGCCGGATTGAAGCTGAAGAGCGTTCACACTTTCAACCAGATCAAGTCAGTCTTTGAAGGGTTGAAGGGAGTTATTGACAGCCTTGTCAGCCTTGTTTTGCAGGTGGCTCTTTGGGAGCACAGCAGTTGGGAGCTTTGCACGCTTTTCAGTGACCATGTTGAGGATTTGCTGTCGGTGTCAAGATCCACGCCAGCGAAGGTCCTATTCAATGAGCATTCTCGAACGACTTTTGAAGAAGGTCCGTGCCTTTATGCTTTCATGATCTTTGTCATGTCCGCAGCAATTGTTTTAGAATTGGTGGAGGGTCAGAATCATTCACTGGTCAAAACAGTCAAAACTCATATGTTGCAACCCTTTGATTGGATCCCAACTTTTGATGTTCAAGGGCATGTGACGCTTGGGGTGCTTCTATCAGCAAACACGTTGCAGGTTTCCTTTGTCGATTCTGCCGGGGTCATTCAACCACGCGCCAGCCTGGGCATTTGAGGACCCTTAGTCGGGTGGTTCGGTTCTGCTTTGTTTGATTTTATTTGTCGTGTTGGGGCCTTTACAGTGCATTCCCCTTGCAGATAAAGTGCGAAACAGGAACTGCAAACGTGCGTAGACAACCCATGAGCCCCAAAAAAAGTGTGACCACAGGGGCAGCTAGATCATGAGAAACGATAAGACAAGGGCGCTTCCAGTGGCTTCAAAAGCCCACATCTTTTGTAAATTTCTTGCCCAAGCAGAGTTTTTCTGCGCTTGAAGGCTGACTTGTGTGATGTGGCAAGGCGTCATATTGGAAGCAGAGGCCTGACGCATGTTCCGGGTCAAAGTCGTGGCACTTTGAACTCATGATTTTTTGTCAGCGAAAGTTGGGTGCCCTTTGAGCAAATGAATCAGCTGAGGATTTTTTTGGGAAGATCCGGATTCTTGGGAGGTTGGTGGCGGACTGAAGATTGTTCCTGTTTTTTTTGGTGCCCAGCAGCTGACAGCCCAAAGCCCGCCAGAACTCGACCAATTTGCGCCGCTGCAAACATGGGTAGCGGTGGCAGCAGAGAGATTCACCACTACCACGAGGACAAGGAATCCAAGGAAATGACCCGAAAAGCCAATGAGGAGATGGCTGCAATCCGCAACCAAATGGCAGAGCAGGAGAGGAGGAATCAGCAGAATCTGGAACGACATCAAGAAGCTTTGCGCAGAGCTGAACAACTCCATGCTGAAGAAAGAGACGCTTATGTGCAGCGTTTGCAGGCAGAACAAGAGGAAAGGAGAAGGGAGAACGAGAGAGCTCGTGAACAACTCGAACAACAAGAGCGTGAGGCTGAACAACGCTTGGCTGAGGAACTTCAGAGAGAACGTGACAACGTACAAAAGGCCAAGGTTGAGAAGTGGCAAAGGTTGAAGCGAGACTATCCAATCCCCTCCTTCCTTCAGAACTACGTCAACGAAGTGAGTGAGGATGCAGAGGCTGATGCTGCTCGAGACCGCTTCGTGAACGTGGCCATGCTTGGAGATTCGGGAACCGGAAAGAGTTCATTGATCAAAGTCATCCTGAAACACTTTGGAGTCGACTTGCCTCCGGACCAGATGCCTAAAGTCTCCATGGAAGGTGATGGCACGCTTCTGCCCACACGATTTCCATTGGAGAAACTGGGTCAAGTCTCTGTGGGATCTCCCCGGCCAAGGAACTTCGAAGATTCCTTCCATGACATATCTCTGCAACATGGGCCTGAAATACTTCGATGCTGTCTGCATCGTCACGGATGGTCGTTGGTCTGAAGGGGATGACAACCTTCTGGCAGCCATCCACTATGCAGGCATTCGATGCTTCGTTGTCCGAAGCAAAGTGGATCTTGCCGGTGATGCTGGAGTGGAGGATAAGGGATGGGGCCTAGCTGAGACGCTGTCGCATGTGCATCAGCAGTTGCAACGGCAGACTCGGCTGAAACCACATCGCATCCATCTCTTGACATCCAGGGATCGCTTTTGGAAGGACTTCGGCTCTGTGGACAACTTCTGCAAACATCTCCAAGAGGAAGTGGAAGCGTCTCTGAAGGAAGAGGTGGCGGAGCAAATGTTTGAAGAGGCGCCGCAGGAAGATGTGAACATGGATGCAATGGATGCAATGGATGCAATGGATGCAATGGATGCAACGGATGCAATGGATGACTGCATCATGACATGTGATGATAAGGTCGATAAGGTCGAGTGCCTTCGCCTTGACATTGACAATCAGTGCTTCAAATCAGTCGGCTTTGTGAAGCGGGCTGGGGCTTGAGGGCTTGAGGGTTTGAGGCCTTGATTCGGCTTGAGTTGAACCGCCACATGTGCAGTTGGTGGCTGGTTTCATGTTCAGGCTGCACTGCAAATTGCTGCGATTTGGTATGATTTAGTTCCATTGCGAAGCTTCACCTCTGCCAGAGCTGTCTTTTTTTGTAAGTTGGTCATCATGTCAAATCATGTGGTCATCACATGTCATCACGAATCATCCGCTGCCATTCTAATCAATTAATGTCATGATGTTCATTTCGCAGAGATGTTTCTTGTGAAGCAGGGCGCCCCTCTATGCTGTTCGCACCACTTTAGAGTAGCTGGAGGGGCCGTCAGTGCAACATCAAGTGCATTTGCGGCAAAAAGAAAAGCTTGTCGTCAGGGTTTGGATGCAGCATAGGCCCTGGTTCATTGGATAGTTGGTGAGGCTAGACATGCCTAGAACAAAGGAGCACTTTCAATCACTTGCCAACTGAATCACCAACTGGGCCTGCCTCTGAGATCTCTGAGTTGTTACGATTCTCGTCATCTTCCAGGTGGCCCTTTAGCACAGTTCGGAGCTTTGCGCACCGTTCAGTGTCCATGTTGAGGCTTTGCCTTCGGTGTGCAGATCCAATTTTGCTAGCGGCTAGCGAATGCTAGCGATTCGGTGATGTTGCCCGTGCGTCGGCCGCCGGCCACCTCCACGTCAGCTCAGGTTTCATTCAATGAGCATTTTCGGACCAGTTGAAGAAGGCCCGTGCCTACAATGTGCCTATATGCTTTCCTGATCCTTTTCATGTCTGTAGCAGCTAGCAATTGTTTTAGAGTTGGTGGAGAGTCAGAATCATTGACTACTCAAAATTCATATGTTGCAACCTTCTGATTGAATCCCAACTTTTGATGTTCGGCATGTCACGCTTTGGGTGCTTCTATCAACAAACGTTGTAGGTTTCCTTCATCGATTCTGGGGTGAATCAACAACTTGACTGCCAGGTTGTGATGCGCAGAAGCCACGACTGTGTCGTGGCCTTGTCACTTTTTGGTGGTCGTTGTGCTTTTAAAAATTCGGAAAGTGAGCCTGATATGGATGATATGGGACTGCGTTGCTTTCAGACAGTGAAGGGGCCGCTAGTCTCTGATAGATGTTTGTGAGACCCCTGGTTGGGTCATTCGGTTCTGGTTTGTTTGATTTTAGTTGTCGAGTTGGGCATGTTGGGGCCTTGACAGTGCATTCCCCTTGCGGCCTTGCGCATAAAGTGCAAAACAGGAAAACCCATGAGCTTGAAACAACCCAACGTGTGATTGCAGGGGCAGCTAGACAGCTAGACAATGAGAAAGGATAAGACAAGGGCTTCCAGTGACTTCAAAGCCCCACATATTCTGAAGATTTTCTTTCCCAAACAGAGCTCTTGTGCACTGCGGCAAGGCGTCATATTGGATGCAGAGGCCTGACATATTTTCATACCCTCAAGATCGAGGTGTCTAGAATCCCCACCCCCCTGGGGTTCCCGTTGAAGGTTCTAAAATCATCACCACTATGATTTTAGAACCTTTAACGGCTATCATTTTAGAACCCTGAAAGTTTGGATATATGAGCCGTGTTGTGGTATGAATTGATTCTAACAGACCACAAGAAAGGTCATTATCTTGGAGTGCAGAAAAAGGAACCAAGTCATGATGAGGTCTCTGCACGAAGGTGCAAAACATGTTTGGAATTAACATCCCTCGTTTTGGTCGATCAAGATTTCCATTTTCAAAACCAGGTGGTTTCAATGTCGCTTGGTTTGAAATGTCTAAAAAAAGGAGGTAAAACGGTGTTGAGCAGCTGCAGCAATGTGCAATGATAAACAAGGTGTTGAATTATATCGGGCAACATTCGCAATTGAAAAAACACGAGCCTCACCATTACCTTAACCTCCCACACAATGCCAATGTTGTTTGGAAAGTACAAATGCCAGGTCAAGTTGTGATGAGCAATCTGCAGTGATGCGCCTCCGTGTTTCCACCCAACACCTCCATTCTTTAGATACCAACACTTTGGTTCAACAAGGCCGGTTGGAAAAAAGGAGCTTGAAGGCAACTATTCTAGACCCACCGGTGCTGACTGATGGCCAGCTGTAACCCAAACTTAGCCATTTTGTCACATGGCTTTGCATTTTACATCCGTCTGCAATACATGTGATAGAGAATGTTCGGAGAACAAAGAAAGGGGAGAGACTGATGGCCCAGGAAGTTTTGAGACTGGTCATGTGCAAGGCAATCTTTCCTTCAATGCGATAGTCTTGCCAGACTGTAATGCGGTAAGATATGTTTTAAAAGGAAGAGGGTGATTTCAAAAGATGACTGGACGACGCAGTCAGTGGGGGGGGGTAAGGGGGTCAAAAGGTTGCAATCGATTTTTGCATCCATCCCGACTTTGCTTTAAAAAAAGGTGCTGCTTATATTTTCCGGAAAAGGTGGACCTGACGGCCTGACGCAGCCTTTAAAAGAATCCTTCAAAAACAGAAAAATCCAAAACATTATGATGACCTGAACCGTGCAATGCGTACGGGAGGACAAAAACTGTGAAATTTTGCTTTAAATCATAACAAGGAGATTCCCAAAAAAATCGTGTCAATTTTCCATGATTACATAGCTGCAGGAAAACGATTCTAGACCCCTACCCCTCCGTACACTTTGGGGTTCTAACATGGTCTCCGTTCACAAATTGGGAAACCTTGGGTTTTTTAAGGGAAAACGATTTTAGACCCCAGATCCGGGGTTCTAAAATGCCGGACAAGGGGGTTTGTTTGATCTTGAGGGTATATATTTTCCTGGTCAAAGTTGTGGCACACTGAACTCATGATGAAACTGTTGTCGGACTTTTGTCGGTGAAGTAGCCGATGTATGCTGGCGAAATCACGATTCTTGGGAGATCGTTTGTCGCCATCTGAGAAAATCGTCGTTGTTGTTTTCTGTGCAGTAGCAGATATAAATATATGTATATAAGTACATATATATATATGTGTGTGTATAATTAAGTAACAGTATACAACAACAAAGATACCAGTAGTACCGCACAAGGCGGTGGCGGAAGTTTCAAAAATAGGAAACCTATAGGAGAGGTTGGTTGTTGTGAATCACGGATGGCAGAGCGAAGCCACTGACGGACCGAAAGGTGCTTGAGGTCTCCTCTCTTTCTCTCTCTTTCTCTGGCTATCTACCTACCTACCCATCTATTTTCTATGTATCTATCTATCTGTTGATCTAGCTATCTATCTCTCTCTTTCTCTCTTTCATCTCATTACCTATCTACCTATCTACCTATCTACCTATCTACCTATCTACCTATCTACCTATGTATCTATCTATCTATCTATCTATCTCTCTCTCTCTCTCTTTCATCTGTCTATCTGTCTAGCTGTCCAGCTGTCTATCTATCTATCTATCTATCTCTCTCTCTCTTTCATCGGTCTATCTGTCTAGCTGTCTACCTGCCTATCTATCTATCTGTCTATCTATCTATCTATCTGTCTGTCTGCAATGTAGTGTAATTGAGTGTCATTGAGTGCAGTGTAGTGTAGTGGAGTGTAGTTGTGGAGTTGCAGGTGTAGTTGTATTTTAGTGGAGGGTAGTGCAGTGTAATGTAGTGAAGTGTAGCGGAAGATGGTGTAATGGAGTGCAGTGGTATTTATCTGTGTAGTTAAGTTAGTCAAGTTACAGTCTGGGTAAATTATAATAATTCACCAACCTGAATTAAGGCCATTTGGGAATGATTTCCCTTACTAACCATGATTCAGGTGAGGTCACAGTGAGGTCGTTATAATTTACCCAGATCAGTGTCTACTTTTTCGACATCTTAACGTCAAAAAAGGCTCAAAACCCTCAGTTTTTTACACTTTTGACTTGGAAATGTGCTTCGCGCCACAACGGCGTGCACTTTTTTCGACATCTCAACTTCCAAAAGTGGTCCGAGCATGTGGTGTTTTGTACATTTTGACTTGGAAATGTGCTTCGCGCCACAACGGCGTGCACTTTTTCGACATCTCAACTTCCAAAAGTGGTCCGAGAATGGTGTGTTTTGTACATTTTGACTTGGAAATGTGCTTCGCGCCACAACGGCGTGCACTTTTTCGACATCTCAACTTCCAAAAGTGGTCCGAGCCTGGTGTGTTTTTTTGTACATTTTGACTTGGAAATGTGCTTCGCGCCACAACGGCGTGCACTTTTTCGACATCTCAACTTCCAAAAGTGGTCCGAAGCTGGTGTGTTTTACATTTTGACTTGGAAATTCTTCGCGCCACAACTGCGTGCAATTTTTCATCACTCATCTGGCCAGGTGGCTCCGCACCCGCCGCTTTAGCGAGCCTACTTTTCGACCCTCCGGAGCCACAAATCATTGGAAAAACACAGTGTTTCGCGACTTTCCTACCTTTTCGCGCATCTGTATCTTCTGTCTTCTTACTCTTTCTCTTCTAATCTTCTTTCTTCTAATCTTTCTCTTCTCTATGCCTCTTCCCTGCTCTGCTTTTCATCTCTCCATATTGTCGGAAGTTTGACTTCTAAACTTCCTTCGATAATTATGTAATATGTTTAATATGGTATAAAAGTTAAGCTTCGCACAAAATACGTTTGATTGCCTAGGAAATTTCCACGTGAAATTGTCGAAGAGGAACCAAGTGCATGTCCATATGGTTTGGTTGCAGGTCATGCGAAGGAGTTTGTCCCAACGTGTGAAGGGGGTAGCCGGGTAGCCGTTGCAGATTGCGCACAGCCTCCATTTCCCTGGCGCTTGAATTAGTCAAGCGGGTGAAGAAATTCATGTCCCAATCGGGAGTTGGAAAATATATAAGACGTTATGTATGTTATGTATTTTTTTTACTTTGTCATTTTGCAGGCAGTTACTTGGCTTTGTTTTGTGCGTGGCATGGGCCAAATTATTGCCAGGCATGGATGGTTTGCCGACGTGGCCAGATTGTGGGCCATGTGCCTCAGTTTTCAATGGCCAAAACATGATGCAGGTTTTATCCACACCGCCTTGGTTCATATGATACATATGAGTCACAGAATTCGTAAAAACGGAGGAATCAGACCGTTGAAAGAAAGGGAATACTCATGAATATTCAAGCAACTGTCAGGGATCACTCAGAATCTTAGAGCTAGGTATAGTGACGTCAAGTCGAAAGCAAACTGAAACCTGGACTCTAGACGGAATGAAACCTGACAAGCCGATGTTTAGGTTGAGCGCCTGTAGCCTCACCCAACCATGGGCAATGTCGGTGTCAAATAATTTGGGTCATCATCTAGGGTCGATCAGATGGAACCAGATTCGGGTAGTGTGAGGGGGCATGTTTAAGCCTGCGGACCGCAAACCGTGCTCGTAAAACACACGTTTTTGGAAAACGCACTTTCGAAGGTCATGATGGGGTGGGGTCGGGGGGGCATGTTAACGTTCCTTGTACTTCGTACGTTATATGTTGCTACGCTGCAGAGATCTCTGGTGTTGTTTTTACGTTATATGTTGCTACGCTGCTCATGATGGGGGGGGGGGGGGGGTGGGGAATGTTAACGTTCCTTTTACTTCGTACGTTATCTGTTGCTACGCTGCAGAGATCTTTGGTGTTGTTGCTACTTTATATGTTGCTACGCTGCTCATGATGGAGTGGGGTGGGGGGAGGGGCATGTTAACGTTCCTTGTACTTCGTACCTTATATGTTGCTACGCTGCAGAGATCTCTGGTGTTGTTTTTACGTTATAGTTATATGTTGCTAAGCTGCTCATGATGGGGTGGGGTTGGGGGGCATGTTAACGTTCCTTGTACTTCGTACGTTATTTGTTGCTATGCTGCAGAGATCTCTGGTGTTGTTTCTACGTTATATCTTGCTCCGCTGCTCATGAATGTTGCTATGCTGCAGAGATCTCTGGTGTTGTTTTTACGTTATATGTTGCTACGCTGCTTATGATGGGGTGGGGTTGGGGGGCATGTGTTAACGTTCCTTGTACTTCGTACGTTATATGTTGCTACGCTGCAGAGATCTTTGGTGTTGTTGCTACTTTTTTATGTTGCTACGCTGCTCATGGGTGGGGTGGGGGGGGCATGTTAACGTTCCTTGTACTTCGTACTTCGCGGCAGAGATCTCTGGTGTTGTTTTTGCGTTATATGTTGCTACGCTGCTCATGATGGGGTGAGGTGGGGCGGGTGAAGAGGGGCACTAGCGTCTAGGTTAGATCAGCTAGAGCGTCTTCCCAAGACAGCTTCACACCTTTTATACTCGGCCAATAGCCAGTCGGCGCGGTGTCCACAGGATTACTTTATATCTCTCTTGAGCCTTGACCGCGTATGTAAGTGTGCTCAATACTCATGCTTTATCCACATATAGGATTCAAGCCCAAACAAAAACAGGTGGGCATGTTAGCGTTCCTTGTACTTCGTACGTTATATGTTGCTACGCTGCAGAGATCTTTGGTGTTGTTGCTACGCTATATGTTGCTACGCTGCAGAGATCTTTGGAACAATTGATGCTGCATGGAGTGCTGTCAAAGACTTCATCCCCAATTCATTGTGTTCAAAAAGCAAAGATCTTCTCCTGTATGTCAAATGCTGGCAATGGCGATATGTGAATCTACATACTCGCCTCCAGCAAAAGACCATTTCGACGCTGAAACGCCTGCTGTGAAAGGAGAAGAAAAGTGTCCGATCAAAAGTGTCACGAAACCCGAATCTAGCCAAATTCTCGCGCGAGAATTTGGCCAAATTTAACTCGTACAAATGTGCGTTTCGCTGTAGCGAAAACAACATTTTTTTTTAAACAACGTCCGTTTTACGAGCACGGTTCCCGGTCCGCCGGGATGTTTAAGCAACAGTTACTGTCACATGCTCTAAGTTGCAGCGTCAGGGAAGCAATGCCAAAGTCCGCCTGGAAAACCCTAAGGGCTACGTCTGCGAGAGTGAAAAGGTTGCTCAGTCGATGTCGGGAGTTCCCAGTTTAGTCTTGCGCCCATGGGTGAGCTGACCTCAGATAGGTCAGCCTCAACCTTGAGAAGTTGCCGCACGTTGCCCACCATGCTTCTGACGTCAGCAAGTTGCATGTCAGTTTTATCGGCTCTACAGCAAAGCGCTACGTGCTACGCCAGCTGAAACAGCATGATGCCTGAAGAGATCAAGGATTGTTCCGGCGTCGCATTTTTCGGTTGGTCGTGTTGGTCGTGTTCAAGCGAGTCCATGGTTTATATATGTTTCTATCATAACTTCTTGGGAACCATTTTTGTCACGAAATTTCGAAGTTGTCAGTTTGACCTGTTTGGGTGTTGAGAAGCCCCTTCGAAGGAAGCTGTGACGTAATCTGACCCGCGATTTTCTGCCCTATGAAGTCTCTGTAAATTGTCATTGGATTGCCAGGGTATTCGTTTCTGTCCAAAACCTGTTTTTCCTGATCTGAAGATTGAATAAGATCCGGCAGTGCTTTCCTGATTTACGTCTTTTCCTGATTCAGATTTATTTTACAGGTGGATGAGCAAGTGGCTGCTTGTTATTGTCTAATTTTGTAATCGGCCTTTCTAGAAATTTGCATTGTGGCACAGGACAAATCCAAAAACTGCTGCTTGCTCATTTTCTTCCACACCGTTTGCTCCTATTTGGCACAGTTTATGACTTGGATTCGCGGCAGCAAGGTGGCCAGTAGCGAGCCTGTCAGTCTTTTGATGTGTCATGTGAAATCCAAAGGGCCACACCTTCCGCGCACCTAGGGCCCCTAGGGCACCTCAAAATCTTCTCATGCAAGTCTCGGGAGACGTTATCAATGTAACAATGTGCATGGAAGCGCAGTGTAGCTTTTGAAGGTGGTTTTTGTTTGTTCAAGCTGTCCAGATTTTTGGGCAACCGTGTTGTCGTGTCAAATTGTATTTGCCATTCAAGATCTGTGCTGTCCAGGCGGAGCAAGGTGACCACACGTCACCTCCGCATGGTGATGGCGCCGAGATGGAAACGATCATGGGCGGCGAGCTCGTGAGCGAGTTGGGGCCGGATCAGCTCAGGCCCCTTTAAAGCCTGTGTAGGCCTTGGATGAGAGCATGTCAGTCCCTGGTTGCTGCCGGACCAACCCAGCCCAATACTCACCCGACCTGTTGGATGGACGGTTGATGCCTATTGTGCAATAAAACTTTCGTGTGATGGGCGCATCAAAAAAAACAACTTTCAACTGCAATTTTTTCAGACATACTTGGCACCCAGGGCCTGACATAGCCTGAAAGCAGCCACGCCTGCTCGTGTTCGCTAGTTGAAGGAAAAAATCAAGGCTGTCAGTCACGTGGCTGGTGAAAGTTAAGATGTAGCGCAGCGCGCCACCTGTTCAGCAATACCTCTTTCAGCTGCTCCCACCTAGTGGCTCAAGAGTTAGGACCTTTGTGACTTGTCCAGATCTCACAATGACTGAGATGCAATATGTGCATTTTGCCCTTGATTGGTTTTATCTTTTCGAGTTTGAGAGCGAACATGTGCCTCCAGAACGAAGCGCCCCAGCCTTAGCCATTTCGGCTGAGTTCAGGCAGTCTAAACATGTCCAACTCAGAAGAACTTTCTCACCGTGCTCCGTGCTCAGGCAGAGGTGTTTTTCGGCAGGGATGTTCCCAACCAGGCTGCCATGGTGCATCGCAAGGCCGCAGCGGCCGCAGTTACAAAACTGCACGTTCGCACTGAAAAACCGAACTTGGCATCCCCTGTCACACAGGCAGCTGAGCAAGTTGCTGCGGTTCGTCAATTTTGGAAGGCCTTTCAAAACCGAGTGCCGCAGCTTGTGAAAGAATGACATGTTCATAAATTTCTTGACCATGGGTCGCCCCCCTTTGCGTTCGCTATAGGACCTTCAGGATGCTTGTGCGTGGTGTTGGAGCCCTATGGTAACAGCAGATGACGTTTTCGTTGGAGAGGCCCGATTTCAAGCGTGCGTCGTAACATAGCGTGGCTTCCACAAAGCAGCGGATTTATGTGTCTTTCCCAGCCCAAAAAATTGGAATTTGCAACGTTGCCGACTTTTACGCGGCTTTATGCGTGTCCGCCTCCTAGTTTGATTCCGTCATCCATTTTGGAATTCCCATCATGTTGGTGTTCTGGCTTGGAAGGCATGAATTGTGTTGGCATGCAACGCACCTGGGCTGGTCACCTGAAGTTGGCAAACCGGGCTGTGTTGATTTCCACGGGACTGTGATTGAAGAGACAGTGCACGGCCAGGGCTCGCCGAGATGAGGCCGCTTGGATTGTTGCGAGTTGAAATGGTTGTTGGATTTGTATCATGAAAGACATGGAGACAATCCGTTGGGGAGGAAACACATAGACAACGGATTCCAATGATTTCCAATGTACACTACATTGATCGGCATTCCGCATTCTTTTGCTGGTTTGAGGCTGGCTGGACCCCATGCCAACACAGGTTCCATGGAAATTGCATTGCTGTAATTCAAAGAACGCCTGAAATGGGCCTGGATGTAGTTCAGGATGTTGAAATGACACGTTTTTTTTGCGTCGATTTCCCGGATTTCCCCCACAAACATGAACATCAAGCAATCTTCCAGTTCCAGGCTGTTGCCATTAGAATTCGAAAATGATTTTTCACGATTTCGATTTTGCTCCACAATCCCAGCCAGGCTCTTTTTTGGCCGGGCATGTTCTGTTGAGAATTTGGGAGGCCTGGTCCTGTGGAGTTTGATGGTCAAAGGCGGCGCAACGAGCCGCATAATGCCGCATACAAAGGGCAAACAGCAGTCTTTAGCAACGCGACAGCAGAAAGAACCCGTTAAATGAAAACTGAGGCATGCTAAGAATGAAGAAAGCGGAAGGATAAGAGAAAGACAAAGGAGAAATTGAAGTGCCTGCCGTGTCAATGGCAGGCTGTGCACATTGAACAAACATCACTGCCAATGTGTCGATGTCGCCCCAAACACATGTTGCATTTCAAAACAGTACCAAATAGCTACATATGACTCAATATGACCAGTTGTGTATTTGATGTGTTCTCAACTTCCGCTATTTGATGAAGATAATTGGGAAATTCGGAATAATTCGGATCATTACAGGCATAGCCACGAAATAGAGAATCCCAGAGAAGGGGGTCATGTCTTCACAAAGTCGGATATCAAGTGATTTTGTCAGTGTCATGTGTAAAGCCTTCCTCAAGTCTTTGACGTGCTACAACTCAATCCAAAAGACCCCGCAGACTTTCAGAACTGATTTCTTCAGCGGCTGTGTGTTTTCTATTTTTGGGGTATGGTCTTGCTCAGCTTCGCAGGTGTTCCCGCAGTAGTGAAGATGCCGGGGCCCCAAAAGTAACACAAGTTACTAGGACAATGTCAGCGCTGTGTCAAGCAGATCCAATGTTTGGCTAATTTGGTGATGTTGCCGGTGTGGTTGGCCGCAGCCACCTCCATGTCAGCTTTCTGCTCTGAACAGTTTCGGACTTCGGTGTCGACAGGTCATTTGAGAACCAGTGGAAGAAGGTCCTTGCCTGTGCGTTTGCTTGCGCAGCCATTCGAGTAGATTTTGGGATCCAATTGATTCAGTACCGGCTTGTATTGCAACGGTATCTTTGCGTCCTAACTCTTGCAATGCACAAATGCCATCAAATGCCACGATGATTGGGGTGTTTTTTGGTTGGAAATAGTTTGCAGTAATCCCGCCCTTTATGGCTAGGGGGACGCGGCTAGTGTGACCAAACATCTGGCTTTAACTGGCTTTGCTTGTCATGAACCACACTGGACCACGGTTTTCGTATCTGTTGAATTCTTTGCGTTTCACGATAGCGCAA
Organism: Cladocopium goreaui; assembly: GCA_947184155.2. NCBI lineage: Eukaryota > Dinophyceae > Suessiales > Symbiodiniaceae > Cladocopium > Cladocopium goreaui. The sequence goes on from CAMXCT020001201.1 coordinate 114,409, forward strand.
GGCTGTTTTCAGAGTCCAGAGTTACTGGTTTTTTGATCCCCTGACTCTCAGGTCGTTTGTCACAGCGCGCTACAGCCCCCATGCTACACATAGCCATGTCTCTTAAGAAGCCTTTGGGGTTTTGCATAGGATGGTCAATTTAGATGCTTGCCAGGTTGGGCATTGTGGAAATCATGTGGGTTGCGGCCTTGTCACTTCGCTGCGTTTAAGAAAGTGAGCATGATGTGAGACTTCGCTTTCAGATAGGGACGCAGTGATACGCAGTGGCTGTTTGTTGTCTTTGACTGATGTCAAGTTAGCCTTGAAACTTGACTGTCTTACTCTGCTGAAGGCACTAAGTAACGGTCCGATTTTTTCTAATGTATGCTGCCTACTAGTAAACCCCCCCTAAATAACATATTGTTTAAAAAAAACAGGGGGGGTCAGCATCCCAATAGTAAATTAAATTAGGCTAATTAACTTTTAATATTGGATACTATACCATGCCCTCTGGACAAGGTCAGAACATGACTCTTTTGGCAATACTAAAAGTAAATGGAGCTAATTGACTTTTAGTATTGGAGAAAAATTGGATTTTGGGAAAAAAGTTTCCACTATTGCCATGTTGGGTCCACTATTGGCCATGCCCTCTGGACAAGGTCTGAACATGACTCTTTTCGCAATACTAAAAGTAAATGGAGCTAATTGACTTTTAGTATTGGAGAAAAATTGGAGTTGCGGAAAAATGTTTCTACTATTGACAAGATATCACTATTGGCTAGACAACATTAGGTCAACTCCAAAGTGTACAGTAAACGGATGAACCCAGTGGAACTAAAGTTGTCACAGGAGAGACAGGGGCACCTGTAAATCCAATGAGATTTGTGAGATGGTGAGATGGCTCAAAAAAAATCAGGACAGATCCCTTGCCTCCTGAGGTTCTCCTGCACTTGGAGGCTGCTTTCAATGATGTGGCGCAATGCAGAGGCCTCAAGCATGATTCCGGGTGCTGTTGTGGCCCTCGAACTTTTGATGAAATTCTTGTCCGACTTCTGTGAAGTAGGTGCCTATTGAGCACATGGGGAGATTCTCAGGAGATTGTTTGTCGCAGTGTCGCAGTCTGCGAAAATCGTCGTTGTTGGTTGCCCTACTGACAGCCCAAAGCCTGCAAGAACTCGACCAATTTGCGCCGCTGCAAACATGGGTAGCGGTGGCAGCAGGGAGGAGGTTCACCACTACCACGAGGACAAGGAATCCAAGGAAATGGCTCGAAAAGCCAATGAGGAGATGGCTGCAATGCGCAGCCAGATGGCAGAGCAGGAGAGGAGAAATCAGGAGAATCTGGAACGACATCAAGAAGCTTTGCGCAGAGCTGAACAGCTTCATGCTGAAGAAAGAGATGCTTTTATGAAACGACAAGATTGTGAGGCTGAACAACGCTTGGTTGAGGAACTTCAGAGAGAGCGTTACAATGTACAAAAGGCCAAGGTTGAGAAGTGGCAAAGGTTGAAGCGAGACTATCCAATCCCCTCCTTCCTTCAGAACTACGTCAACGAAGTGAGTGAGGATGCAGAGGCTGATGCTGCTCGAGACCGCTTCGTGAACGTGGCCATGCTTGGAGATTCGGGAACCGGAAAGAGCTCATTGATCAAAGTTTTCCTGAAACACTTTGGAGTCGACTTGCCCCCGGACCAGATGCCTAAAGTCTCCATGGAAGGTGATGGCACGCTTCTGCCCACACGATTTCCATTGGAGAAACTGGGTCAAGTCTCTCTGTGGGATCTCCCCGGCCAAGGAACTTCGAAGATTCCTTCCATGACATATCTCTGCAACATGGGCCTGAAATACCTCGATGCCGTCTGCATCGTCACGGATGGTCGTTGGTCTGAAGGGGATGATAACCTTCTGGCAGCCATCCACTATGCAGGCATTCGATGCTTCGTTGTCCGAAGCAAAGTGGATCTTGCCGTTGACGCTGGAGTGGAGGACAAGGGATGGGGCCTGGCCTAGCTGAGACGCTGTCGCATGTGCATCAGCAGTTGCAACGGCAGACTCGGCTGAAACCACATCGCATCCATCTCTTGACATCCAGGGATCGCTTTTGGAAGGACTTCGGCTCTGTGGACAACTTCTGCAAACATCTCCAAGAGGAAGTGGAAGCGTCTCTGAAGGAAGAGGTGGCGGAGCAAATGTTTGAAGAGGCGCCGCAGGAAGATGTGAACATGGATGCAATGGATGCAACGGATGCAACGGATGCAATGGATGACTGCATCATGACATGTGATGATCAGGTCGATAAGGTCGAGTACCTTCGCCTTGACATTGACAATCAGTGCTTCAAACCAGTCGGCTTTGTGAAGCGGGCTGGGGCTTGAGGGTTTGAGGGTTTGAGGCCTTGATTGGGCTTGAGTTGAACCGCCACATGTGCAGCTGGTGGCTGGGTTCATGTTCAGGCTGCACTGCAAGTTGCAGCGATTTGGTATGATTTAGTTCCGTTGCGAAGCTTCACCTCTGCCAGAGCTGTTTTTTTTGTAAGGAGGTCATCATGTCAAATCATGTGATCATGACATGTCATCACGAATCATCCGCTGCTATTGTCACGATGTTTTTTTGGCAGAAATGTTTCCTGTGAAGCAGGCCGCCCCTCTATGCAGTTCGCACCACTTTAGAGTAGCTGGAGGGGCGGTGAGTGTAACACGAAGTCCGTTTGCGGCAAAAAGACAGCTCGTTGTCGTCCGAATGCGAATGCAGAATAGGTCCTTGGTGGTTGGATAGTTGGTGAGATTGGATAGAAAACGGAAACAACGAGGATCAAAGAGGATCAAATTCCGCACGGCCAGACAACCTTGCGAACCACCTTTCTGATGCCGGATTGAAGCTGAAGAGCTTTCACACTTTCAACCAGATCAAGTCAGTCTTTGAAGGGTTGAAGGGAGTTGTTGACAGCCTTGTCAGCCTTGTTTTGCAGGTGGCTCTTTGGGAGCACAGCAGTTGGGAGCTTTGCACGCTTTTCAGTGACCATGTTGAGGATTTGCTGTCGGTGTCAATATCCGCGCCAGCGAAGGTCCCATTCAATGAGCATTCTCGAACGACTTGAAGAAGGTCCGTGCCTTTATGCTTTCATGATCTTTGTCATGTCCGTAGCGTTTTAGAATTGGTGGAGGGTCAGAATCATTCACTGGTCAAAACAGTCAAAACTCATATTATTTTGCAACCCTTTGATTGGATCCCAACTTTTGATGTTCAAGGGCATGTGACGCTTGGGCTGCTTCTATCAGCAAACACGTTGCAGGTTTCCTTTGTCGATTCTGCCGGGGTCATTCAACCACGCGCCAGCCTGGGCATTTGAGGACCCTTAGTCAGGTGGTTCGGTTCTGCTTTGTTTGATTTTATTTGTCGTGTTGGGGCCTCTACAGTGCATTCCCCTTGCAGATAAAGTGCGAAACAGGAAGTGCAAACGGGCTCAGACAACCCCATGAGCCCAAAAAAAAGTGTGACCACAGGGGCAGCTACTAAGGTTTTGCAGCCGATAGGGGGTCTTTGGAATTTGATTCTAGGGTCCTTGGTGATTGAGTTCTACCTCTGATTGTGTGATATATGTTTTCCATTATTTATTTCTTTATCTATCTTATCTATCAAGGTAGGTGGCCTTGGTATACACTAGTGAAAATGATCCCAAAGGAAAGATCGTCTTGGGTTAGTGTCCCTTGGATGTTTCAATATATTGTTAATTCTTATCCGCCATTCGGTAATCATGCCAAAATGGGGATTGATAACTAGTGTCTCCATCCATTTACCCTTTTATTCGTGGAAGTGCCAATCAGAACAGACGATCACCATTCGATCGTAGTTCAGATAGCTTTTTTTGGGGGTTGGGTACTTCGATAAAATATAAAATATGTTTTGCAATTGATCTGGGTTCTCTGGAAATGGATTCTTGGGTCTTTCCAAATATTTTATATATGATGGAATTGAATTGCATTATAGGTACCTTATTATTCTCCCTATGAGGTAACCCATTGGTTGATTAAATGGGTATCATCTTACCATTGGTTGTATAACTATTTGTTTTTTACCATGCTCATAGATAATTATATGTGCATTATTATGTTCACTCTTAGGCAACCACTTGGTTGGCTAAATTGATATCATCCCAGTATCGGTTACGGTTATTTTTTTAATTATATTCCTTGGATTAACTGGGGCCCACTACCAATTCTGAAGGGTACCCAACCAATTGCTGGATCAAAATGGAAAAGGTATCAACTACGCTCTTGTTTTTTCTAGGGTGGTGCCCCCATATACCTTTGGTATAAAGCCACCAATTTTATCCCTGATGATCATTATGTTTTTTCAAGTACTCAATTTCCCCCATTATTTCTACGTCTACATCATATATCCTTTAAACGCAATGTCCAACAGCTATTTTGCCGAACTCAGGGCGCATAAATCTGCACCCTGAGTTAGGAAAAGAAATGCGGATATCCTAGGTGCTTGGTGGGGTATTGCCTAAGTAAGGTCGCAAAAATCTGCACCTAGACTTAGGCAATACAGAGGTTGTACCCTGGGATTTAGGAAAAAAAAATGCCGATCTCAGGGTGCAGAAATTTGCATGTGGACTTGGGAAACAACCCTATACTATTATATTCTACCATGATTTTTGCCGCGATGGATTCGGGGTCCTTGACTTTGAGATTTAGGAAAAAAATTGCCGATCTTTTGGCTTGGGGGACCCCGTATCCATCGCAACCACAAATCCGTCGCATAACAATATTTTATTTTATATTTTATCGAAGTACCCAACCCCCAAAAAAAGCTATCTGAACTACGATCGAATGGTGATCGTCTGTTCTGATTGGCACTTCCACGAATAAAAGGGTAAATGGATGGAGACACTAGTTATCAATCCCCATTTTGGCATGATTACCGAATGGCGGATAAGAATTAACAATATATTGAAACATCCAAGGGACACTAACCCAAGACGATCTTTCCTTTGGGATCATTTTCACTAGTATATACCAAGGCCACCTACCTTGATAGATAAGATAGATAAAGAAATAAATAATGGAAAACATATATCACACAATCAGAGGTAGAACTCAATCACCAAGGACCCTAGAATCAAATTCCAAAGACCCCCTATCGGCTGCATATATTGATATATTGATATATATATATATATATAGATATAATAGACTTTATAATATTTTATCAAAGTACCCAACCAAAAAAAAAAACTATTTGAACTACGATCGAATGGTGATCGTTTGTTCTGATTGGCACTTCCACGAATAGAAGGGTAAATGGATGGAGACACTAATTATCAATGGTAGGTAGCTTTGCGGGTGTTCTTGCCGTGTTTAGTGAAGAAGATGAGGTTTGTCGAAAATCAAACCAGTCACAAGGACACTGTCAAAACTGTGTCAAGCAGATCCAATGCTCGGCTGATTTGTCGATGTTGCTGATGCGTCGGCCACGTCCACGTCAGCTTTCAGCTTTGAACACTTCGAAATTTGGTCTTGGCAGGTCCCAATGAGCACTTTCGGACTAGTCGAAGAATGTCCGTGCCTGTAGATCTTTCATGATCTTTTCCATGTTTGTAGCTGCCATGTAGCCATTGCTGTAGATTTGGGGGTTAAATCTATTCAGTCGCGGTTTGTAACTGCATCGTTGCACCTTAATTTTTGCAATGTTCAAATGTATCAAATGTCGTGTGGCGGTGGTGGATTTGTTGGCAGGAGTTTGTGGTGCTCACCGCCCTTTTAAACTTGAAGGGATGAGGCCAGCGTCTAAACGTCTACCCCAAATCGTTCTGCTTGACATAGACCAGAGCCGGGACGTTTTTTTGGTTCATCTACTGTATATTCTATAGTTGTATATTCAAGATAGCGCAAGGCTGTTTTCAGAACCCAGAATTATTGGCCCATAATTCTGAAATCGGTTGTCATAGTGCGCTACCCCAACCTCTCCGTAGCTATGTCTCTTTAAGCGTTTTCCGGGGTTTTTGCGTTGGCCGGGATGGGCAATTGGGTTGAAGAGTGCCGGTCAGGGGCCTTGGGTTGCAGCCTTGTCACTGGCGGTCATGGCTTTCAATGAAGAAGTGGCTGTTTGTTGTCGGGTTCCCCTAAAAAAAAACGTTTGTTTAAACCCTGCCCTTTTTTCCCACCTTTCCCCCAAACTTTTCTTTTTAACCCCCGAGAACCCTTTGGTTTTAACCCCCGGACCATTTGTTTTTCACCCCAACGCCTGTTTTTTTCACCCCTCGCCACTTTTTTCCAACCCCCCTCTGCCTCAGGGTGGGAAGGCTTGGGAATGCACATATGAGTCATGGCAAGTACGGCAAATTGCATCTCTAGAGGCAAGTTGCAACAATCCGGTCGAGGCTTACGAAGTGATACGAAGTGCAAGGTCTCGAGAAGAGATGATAATTACCTGTCAGGGCACAAGGAGAAGAAGCAGTCAGAGCTAGGAGTCGGATATTGCGAGACTTTGTGAATGTCTGTGTGCATCAGGGTTGGAAGGCTTGAGTGCGCACGTCTGAGTCATCGCAAGTATTGAGCAGCCTTGTCACAAAAAAACTCTTGTGGGGGGAGGCGCTAACCTGTCAACAACAAAGCTCTTCTTGGGGCAGGCGCTGCGCCCCCTCCAGCTGTTTTCCTCCAGCCAAAATCTATGCCTTTCACCACCACCGCCGCCGCGACCGCCACCGCCTGGTACCTCACCAAAGTGTTTCCTTAATTGTCAGACATGTATGGGTTTGGCAGGCGAAAGGGTGAATGAAGTATTCTCTGAAATGTCTGTCAGGTGCTTTGCGCTTTTCTAGCTGTTTGAACCCAAACCAAATGTTCCATACATCGTTTGCTTCTCGTCTCTATAGAAAGAACTGTTTGCCGATCATTTGCAGAGATGTGACAAAAAGGTGGAACTTCGAATGCCACAGGAAGTGGTGCAACAACAATGTCATCCTTACCACCCTGAGAATAGTAAGAATGACAAGTTTCGGGGTTGCTGGACAAATGAACAGAAGTGAGCCATGCTTAGTTACTGTCATTCTTTGCCCAACAGGTGAAGTCATAGAGCAATTTTGCCTTCCAGGTTCAACCTGGTACCCTTGCAACAAGCGTCGTGGCACTGAAAGAACACTGCAAGGAACATCACAGATATAGAATTGTAGCCAAAGTTGAAATACCATCAATTTCAACTCAACAAGTTTTCGACCATAAACATTCAAGGGTTGACCAGAAATCGATTTGAGTGGTCGTGGTATCCCCGAAATTGGAAGAAAAGGCTGCAGCTCCTGAATCAAACAAGATCCAAGTATCGACATCCATCATCGAGGATACCAAATGTTCAGTCATGTAAGGATCGTGAAAAGTGGTGTTTGCCTTCAGTGCATAGTCGCTCAAAGTCTTGAAAGTGACAAGCTCGTGACATGACCCAAAATCGGAAGCATTCAAAGTTCAGCAATCGAATACATGAACCTGTATTGAGGTTTGTTTGAAAATTAGTCACCCCAAAATTGTGTAAACAATTAAGCAGTGTCCTCATTTTTGCTACACTTAGAATTAGAATGGTTTGCCGCCTCATTCCCCTTCATTTTGCTCCATGATTTGTCTTGCTGCCTTTTTTTTTTGAACGCCATGGTTTGATTGGTTTTTTTCCAAGATGGGAAGTGGGACAAGCAGCCACGATGTTTCTGGGCGACAAGAAAGTGTTGGCAAAACTGAATGCCCAAAGGCCCAAAGACTGCCCAGAGTCGGTGTTCCCCGTGATGAAGGTGATGAAGGGGAAGTTTCTGCAGACCACAAAACATGTTCGCCCGTTTGAACAGGGCAGTTTGAAATCAATTTGAGCCGCAGGTGTCCCGAGCTAGTTTGAACGCTTGGCTGCTTGGCTTGCAATGGGTGCGTACAACACAAGACTCATGTTTTCAAAGTCTTTGTGCAGCTTTCTGACTGTTTGTTGCTTCGCCCTTTTGGCAAAATGGTTTGGTGTGAGACAAGAGTACCTGACAAAGAAATTGAACATTTGGCTTATGTAGAAAAGAGTGGTTATTCTTGTTGTCTCTACGTGCAGGTGTTGTGTTTTTTTGGTTCAACGTCTATGTGGAGCCTGCCGACTGAGGTTTAAAGCAGCAGGCCAACCTCAAGACACAGGTTTGTTTTCAAATTGTTCAGTGCAAAAACTGCAACGGACTATGATTTATTTGAAAGAAAAAACAACACACTGGTGTTACATCCTTGGCTTCCAAAGGCAGGTCAGCCTGACCGAAACAGTTTACATGTAATACGAAGAGTTGGGGCAATCATGTGAAACAACAGGACTTAATGAGCTGACAAGGGGGAACAACAGGAACACCCCTTTGCAACACAGCTGGTTTAGGCTAAGGTACTTTTACTCAGCTCTGAATCAAACGGTACGGACTTATCAAAAGATGGGAATGCAAACAGTTATCATGACTATGTGGTGAATAAGATGCTGGTCGAACTCATCTTGAAATGACAAACTCGGCGGAGATTTTGGCACTTGCCTGGCTGCCGACAGCTTTGTAGTCTTCGCGTCATCTGACAACTTCGCTGGCGGTGAATGCAAACATGGTTGGCCGAAGTTTGTGCATGCAATCACAGCATCAAATGCAGCCGTTTGACCGTCAGAAGCTTTGCATGGGGTGAGCTCACTCTTGACCACTCTTAGCATTTCCAAGAATCCAGATGTTGACATATCTGGGTTTCCTGAAATGGATTCCCAGTCGTCACCATGAATTTGCTAAGTCATGGTCATCCACTTGGGCTCTCCGTGTTGGCTCAAGCCGTTGAAGGATGCCAAGTTGACCCTGAAGGGGTGACTCCGGTGACGGCGGCATGGTTCGCTTCAGCGGCTGTAAAGGGGATTTGTGCATTTATACCGTGGCAGTTGTTAATTTCATCATCACCATCATCATGACAACTACTAAGAATGTATGATGATGAGGATGAGGATGAGGAGGATGATGATGATGAGGATGAGGATGATGATGATGATGATCATGATCATGATCATGATGATGATGATGATGGTGATGAGGAGGATGAGGATGATGATGATGATGATGATGTTGATGATGATGAGCACGATGATGAGCACAATGATGAGCACGATGATGAGCACGATGATGAGCACGATGATGAGCACGATGATGAGCACGATGACGATGATGATGATGAGGAGGAGGAGGAGGAGAAGTACAAGGACAATTACAACTACAACTCAATGACAACAACAATAACCATTCTCTCAAAGCCACCTTTCCCATTCCGCCGGCAAAACAGTTCACAACAATCACCAGAAGTGGTAGCACTTTCTGTGCGAACTCCGCCAGGCAACCCTCCTTGTGTGGAGGCCTTCGACCTCACTGCGACCGAACGCTGGAATGATGGTTAATGATGTCTGGGTTAATGTTGTTTCATGTTAGTGAATTACGTATTATACTTATTTATAATCTACCCAGACACTGTTTGTTTCTTTTTGTCACTTCTTCATTGCTTGGCAGGATGGCATCACGTGAAGTAGTCCCACGAACATGGCCGTGTGGCTCTCAAGCCGCGCTTCTTGGGTTCTCTGATAATCCCAAGGTTTCAAAATCAATCAGAGCTCAAGTGTCATGCTTGTTTCTGAGAGTGGACTAGTTACAAACCATTACAAACCACAAGTGCCATCCCATCATCTCACTTCGGGTGCGGGCTCAGCTTTTCCGCTCAGGCAAGGTTTAAATGCAGCCGAAAGGATCAAGTTCGGATCTCAGCTTTGTGCTGAACCAAGACATTTGGATGACTTTCGGATCCCGATTAAGAAAGGACCACATCCCATTTATATAGATGGATTTTTCAGACCTGTCAGGCAGCACTTTTTCTGCAAAAATCATTGATTTGATTTAAACATGTTCGATTTACCCATCCACATTTTGGATATATTTTTTTTTGGTGCCTCTAGACCCACAGAGATTTTCTAACCCCATTTGGTGTGACACCCATGTGGGTCTAAGGGCAGAAATGGAGCGCGCCGCTCTTAACAATCCAGAAAATCCTGAAGAAGAGGTCGGGACGATAGCTGGACATAGCTGGGGCTGGAACGTCCGATAGCTGGGCATTTGGACATTCTGAAAGTTGTATTTTATAACCAAAAATTGGACATGTTGGACTCAACCATTTGAATTCCATAATAATATATAAATATTATATATACATATTATACATTCTGCTTTCCTAGTGATCGCAGGCAGCTTTAGTAGGTCTATGTTTTCCACTTGCATTCTATCTGAGTGTTCTCGAACACAACACATGGCGGGTCATGAGCGTTGATGCTTGGGTGAGAATTTGTCATGGCACCAGGTGTTTGACGATTTGCTGTGGCGTCAAAATGCCTCTTGGCCATACCACAAGCCAGGGGGATAGCTGTAACCTTCCACTTTTGGCCAAGTTATCTTTCAAGATATCAATCGGGACCGGCAAAGGCTGCACAAAAAAAAGGATTCCAAAGTGTTTTTTAAGAGGTGTGCTATATACATTTTATCAAAACATTTTATCAAACCATTTTATCAAAACATTTGGGTATGCTTCAAGATCATCATTTTTCATCATGTTTCATCATTTTTCATCATTTTTCATCATTTTTCATCATTTTTCATCATTTTTCCAGCCTAAAAAAATCAGTCCACATCACTCCAGCTGGATCTGGATGAATTTTTCGAGGTAACGGACTTACACCGAGTCATGGAAGTGTCTAAGGTGGGAGCCGCTGGTGGTTTATCATCCCATCGACTGTGGATGGTTTTTTTGGGTGGTGAAATTTCTGGTTACCCGGCCTGGTAAATGGTGGTTTAATGGTGGTTTAATGGTGGTTTAATGGTGGTTTAATGGTGGTTTAATGGTGGTTTAATGGGTTTTTACCAACATTTTTATGGTGATTTTAATGGGATTTAGTATTTACCCGGCCTGGTTATGACTGTCCCAAAAAACTATGGAAAGATAGAAATCACCATTTTCAGTGGGTAAATCCACTATTTCGACTGGGCCATTTTCCAGTTCGCTTTTTGTATGTTTACGGGCAGGACTGAGGGTTGTCCCGGAATGGTCGTATGAACGTCAGTGGGAAGCTCATTTCTCTGCGCAGGCGCAGTGTTTTATGACTCTGGTACATCTGTGAGTTAGCGTGGTCTAAGACGAATTTTTGTAAAAATCATTCAGGAAAGTGAATTTTTGCGGACTTCACGCGTTTCGGCCATTTCCACTTTTTCAATCTTTTCCACTTTTTGGCGACTCCGGATCTTATAACTTCTGTAAAAATGAAACCCCTAATAGAAGTATGCGTATATGTTCCATGGGGCCGGGGGATTTTATAACTTATGTAAACCCTAATGAAACCCCTAATAGAAGTATGCGTATATGTTCCATGGGGCCGGGGGATTTGATAACTCATGTAAACCCTAAATGAAACCACTAATAGAAGTATGCGTATATGTTACATGGGGCCCAGCGATTTTATAACTTTTGTAAACCCTAAATGAACCCCCTAATAGAAGTATGCGTATATGTTCCATGGGGCCAGGAGATTATGACAAGGAAATGTTATGACAAGGAAATCATCACAGACTGGGATAATGGAACCAATGGGTTGCTAGCTCCGCTCACCCTCGTAGGACGAGGGGTTGTCCCTCCGGGACAACCCCTCGTCCTGTGGGTATGTTTACCAGAGGGTAAATGATGGATGAAAAAGGATCCCTGCGATGATCCCTGCGAAAAGCTTTGGAGATCTTTGGAGTGGTTGGGAACACAACGCGAGATTCAAAAAAATATTTGAAGTGATCTAAATTGATTCTATTGGATCTATTGGGTATTTTTTGAGTGGTCTTCTGCTCAAGAGATCTACTTTTAACTTTTGTGGTTATCCCTTCAAACAAGCCAAGAATTCAGCGACTTTGTTGCCAGTCACTGTGGCTTCTCTTGGAGCATAGCAATGAGGTTCCGAACTGAGGATTTCCAGAAACAGTTTCGAAATCTTCTGAGCGACATAGAAATGGCAGCAAAAACGACATCAAAGATCTTGAAATCGAGAAAGGATAATGGAAAATCAATATCTTTCACATATTCCCACAGAATCTTAGAACTTTATATAAACACATATAAAAACTGGAGGGTTCGAACCACTTGCAGAAATGGCGATTTTTGTTGAAACTGCTAAGGCCATGGTGCGAGTTGCCTTGGAGATCGCCTTGGATGGCACTTACAAAAAAGTGCTCTGGTGGCCAGACTTCTGGTCAGATCCTTGGTGCTGATCTTGGTGATCCTTGGTGATCCGGGCAGATGGATTTGGGTATATGAACTATATACCCATAGGATCCATGGTGCTGGCATATATGCTAACATTTGGGGTATATTGATGGGATCCATGTTACCATATATAGCAGCACCATGGATCCTATGGGATATGAAAGATGTCTTCGACCAGACTAATGGTACATACTAATGCTACATACTAATGTTACAATGTAATGTTACCAGACATTTAGGGTAAGTTAGAACCAGCAATTAACCACTAATCAATCATGAACCAGCAATTAACCACTGATCAATCATGGCTAACTCTGACTGGTTGGTGGTTTGGAACATGAATTTTATGACTTTCCATATATTGGGAATCATCATCCAACTGACGAACTCATATTTTCAGAGGGGTGGCTCAACCACCAATTAGAAGATGTCTTTGACCAGACCTTTTGGGTAAGTTAGACATTTTGGGTAAGTGATATTGAAGTACTCATTGTATCAACTTATCCCATTTTTGACCCACAGCTGCGACCTTTTTAAAAAGTGTGACATCTCGAAGACGTGCCACTCGCACAGGTTTTCGGACCATGAGAAGCGGGAGTACTTCAAGGACGGGGAATTATGCACCAACTCTTTGAACCATCTTGCTGGTGCTAAACGCAGGGAATGGATGGGACTGGGGGTTGCTGGGATTATTATTCCCATGACGGATCCATGGTGCTGCTATATATGGTGTGCCATGGATCCCATCAATATACCCCCTTTATGTTAGCATATATACCAGCACCATGGATGATATGGGATTGATAATTAGTTAATTATTGTGGATCATTCCCTCATTCCCTACTAAGCACCAGTAAGGTGAACTGTTTGATACACCATTTCCCACAGAATCGAGATGTTCTCAACGAAGTCTTTTTCTGTCACCCATGACGGATCCTAACGGTGCTGCTATATATGGTGTGCCATGGATCCCATCAATATAGCCCCAATCAATGTTAGCATTAATATACCATATATACCAGCACCATGGATGATATGGGTCAGGAAATTGTGAGAATAAAGCTCGCGATTGCCATCGCAAATGCGAAGGGTTCGGCGGTGGATTTCTCCGATGCTTGTACCGCAAGAGGTGGATTTCTTCAGTTTCTCCGGAGTCTCCACTGGTTTGGAGACCCCTTTGGTTGGAAAAACTGATCTCCACTGGTGGTTAATGACTTTACCTATCAAAAACTCCGGAGCTTTCCATTGCCAGGTTTCTTGATACCTGAATCAGCCTGAATCTATCACTGACATCTGGCTGAGGAATTTGAAAAAAACGATGAGGAAAGTGAGTCCGGAACCTTGAGAAAGTGTTTCTGCTAGGGCTGAGACGAGTTGTTCCATGTTGAGACGAGGCTAGTAACGAAACTGCGGAAGCAGATTGCGGAGTTAGAGGCCGCTGACCAGATTTTGGGCGGGTTGTCATTCCAATCTTGGATGAATCCCGAATTTCAGTCCTTAGATTTTATTCCTTTGCTTTCTCCCATTTTGTAAAAAAACAAATATTGAAGGGTTGATCAAACATCCCATTCACCATGGTATTCTTGGGATTTTGGGCCCCGCGTTTTGCGGGCGGAAAACCCACTCCACAGGCGGCCTTGCGCGATGCCAGATTGGAGAAGGAGGCAGCAGAAGCGCGCATCCGGGAGCTGGAACTGGCAGCCAAGGAGGCGCGAAAAATCCATGAGAAACGATTAAACAACGTTTGTCATTTCCAATAGATTTTTATTGTTGATTTAAAACTATATTGATATCAGACTATCAATCTAAAATTTTATACAAGTTCCAAAAATCCATAAATCTCCCAATAGATCAACAATGTTTCCACAATATTGGAACAGCAGCCGCATTTGTCCACGATTTTTCCGGTGAGAGGCTGAAGAGAAGTTAGCTGCGATGGAGAAATCGTTGGAACAGCTCCGTAGGGAGGTGAAAGACTGATGGAAAAAACTGGGAAACGATGGGTAGAACAATAATACTTAACTAGGTTAGCCGTTTGGACATTTTTATTTTTTTGCGTTTTGGGTGGCTGGAGAATTAAAAAGCTTGCTTCCTCATTCGCTTGGCCGGCGTCCTTCAAGCTCAAGACACAGGAAGAAACACACAGCACAGCAGTGCAGTAATGTGTCACGAATTACATTCTAAGCCCTGCATTCCTGTGAGCAGCTTCCCAAATTGAGGCGCGCCTCCGTCGTGTGCAAAGGGGGGGGTAAACAAACCTTTTGGTTGCAGATGTCAACCCTTCCCTGCCATAATTCTTAGTTTTGGATAGGGAAGGGTGGATTCCATTCGTCGAAGGGTTTCTAGTCTACTATCATTAGTTGACTTGCGGGCCACGTCCCCTGTCAGGTGTTTTGGCATCTGCTGCGGCTGCTGTAGCTGTTGCGGCTGCTGATTTTGCGGCTCTTGCGGCTCTGAAGGGCGCTGCGGCTTTTGCGGCTCTTGCGCCTCCTTCCGCGGCGTTGCTCTGGCCTGCTGCTCTCATTCAGGTGCTGTTGGGGGTGAGCAGCTTTGTCCCTAGTTGCCTCCATCTAGATAATCTACTACTAGGTATGGTTTCATGAGAGCCACTCAAAGCCAGATCCATCCATTAGAGTCCCCGAACCTTTTTGCCACCGACAGCCCACTTGTGCAGGTAGCCAGCACGCTCTCCAGAGGTGCTTAGGGCCGTTGATGGATTCTCTCAGTTCTAATTTTCTGTGTTAATGACTGCTTCCCTGAGCTTGGTATAATGAAGTAATAGTAAGGAAGTGCATGATGATGATTCGATGCTGATGATGATGATGATGATGGTGACTGTGCTAATTTTCATTCATATTATGTGTCTTGTAAAAAAATATTATATATTATTATATTATTTTATTTAAAATATCATATATGACTACAATAACCAATAAATGCACAAATTAATGTCTTTTACAACTTGTGTATATATTATATATAATATCTTTAGAGGGAGGTACATATGCAATATATGGACTGATTATTCCTGGCTGGTGTGGTGAAAAACTTATTACAGCTGCTGTTGACAGAACTAACCGGACCTGTATCACAATGCAATCAGAAGTTCGCGGCATGGACATATACTTTTTAAAATGGTGAGCCATCCCCCCATTCATCTACCCTGTTGGTTCCCGGCCCATCTTGGCATCCTTGTGTTTCGGCAGGTGGTTGCTTCTGGCACTTGCGGCAGCGCCTCTTGCAGCACCGGCTCGCCCCATGTGAGCCGGTGTGGCTGATAGTTTCCATGCTGGTGTTTTGGGGATAAGAAATTTGGAAGACAGCATCATCTTTCATCTGCCAAGATCCTCTGGGGAGATTTTCACATACCTCCAGCAGTGCAGCCCACCGGCTCAGCGTCTCCATCGGCTTTGCGGCTTTTTGTTGGCTGAATCGCTTCAATGGCTGCAGCATTTCGCGGTCTTTTCAGCGGAGGAAGGCAATCTGCCAACCGTGCTGACGTTGCGAATGAAGACGGGCCGGCACCAGGAGATGTGGTTGTGACTGGTGTTCCTGTGGATTCCGAAGTGGCACAGTCTGAAGCGGTTTCTTCGGCTTCAGCGGCTGCAGCGTCTGTGGATCTCACGGTGATGACGCAGCAGGTGAGAGATCAACGTGCTGAGATTGCAGAGGCTTTGGTGCGCAACATGAGGCAATTCCGCCCCAACATTTGCCTCCTGAGCAATGACCAGATCCTGCGGCACGCCTGTGACATTGCCATGGCTCCAGACTGGATGCAGAACACCTACAACACTGAAGTGGACTTTACCTGGGCCTTTGCTGGCTTCAATGTCCTGCTGAGCTCCTTCTTTCCTGGCGGCACCAAGACCAAGGCGGCTATGGATGAAGTGGCTGCAAGTCCCTAGTACGCAAAAAGGGGGGCAGAAAAAGGATTCAAGGTGAATCTGTTTTTCGTTAGGTTGATTATGGTTATACTACTCGCATATGATCATGCACACATATAATAAGATATTAGTGTAATATAATAAATATATTTGTTTTGCTATTTCAGAGACCATGACTGGGGTCAATTGGCCAGTGCTTCTTAAGCCAACGCGCGAGCTGTGCTCGTCTGAGGTATGAAGTTGCCTGATCCATCGGTGGTGGACGAAGCCAAGAATTTGCTGCAGGTCATGCCAATGCGTCAGAGCGTTCCCCCCCCTGGCAAGTCGCTGCTTGGCTGGATGGGCATCATGGGTTTGAATTTTGGCTAAGCATTCCAAGTTTGTTGGAACAAAAATGAAACAAAGCTTAAAAGATCTGGGCAATGTAATCCGTGTGTGTGTGTTGTCCAACCTTTCAATGACCCGCGGCCGCTGAGATTGCATCTTGTGCCCGGGAGATTCTGGACCAGTTTTGCGAAGTTACTCCCGCAGAGCAGCGCACCGTGTACACGGGGAAGATTCTGCTGCTGCCCTTTGTGATGAATGGACAGGCCAGAGGCTATGATCTTCAAGAAGTCGAGGACAGGGTTCTGAACAGCTGCCAAACATGTTGATTTTAAGTTTTCAAGTTTCGAGCACCGTGAATCGTGCGTAAGGGCTGGAACTCATTGGCACAGCCAAAGCTATCCAGAACAAATAGTAGGAAGTTGCCTCTAAACTTAATAATAAAGAAAAACACCCAGCATCAATCATCGCTACTTTTTTCGTTTTCACTGGATGTTTTGTTTTGCCATCTTGCAGGCAGACGGCTGGGCTGGGTGGGCCCTCCCGTTCAACAGAGACGATGGCAAACTCATGCACATCACAATCTACGCCAGGGATTGCTTGCATTTTGTCAAGGCTTTCCTGAACAAGTCTGGCTTGGGAGTCGGACGGTCTGAGCCTCGCAGCTTGCTTGCTCTTCAAGGGGATGAGGATGAGACGGTCGCCTTGGAGGCTCGCAACAAGATGCTCCTGAAGAACAGCTTTTTCCATGCCGCCTTCGAGCCGCATCGTCAGGAGATGCACAGGGCTGGATTGCTCTTCTCAGCTGACAACGACAAGACCGTCCGCAACGAAATGCTCTGCATCCTTTCCACTTTGGAGCCTGGCTTTTCGCAGCTTGTGGACGGCGGGGTCGCAATGACCAACTCGTCAATTTGGGTCACATCCAGCGGCTTCTTTTACGTGTTGCGTTTTGCACCCATCCAGACGGCCAACAAGAAATTCGTGACCCCGCTGTTCACATTGAAGCCTGGGGTGACATGATTCAATGTTTGGGCGCGACCAGAAGGACAATAGCCATCATCATTCATAATTTTATAGGCAACAACACTAATGATTATTAATAATAATAGTTAAAATAATGACAATAATGGCGCAAAAAACAATTTCAATCAAGGTTCAAAATTGAATATGAAGATCTCAGGGCTCGCCTCATTTTTTCCATTTTTCAGGCTGAGATTGTGAAGGGGGACTTCGTCAACGATGACTTCATGGTCCGACAGAAAAGGGAAGTGGACGTGATGTTCGCCGGGGGTGGAGCAGATGATTTTGGATTGGTGTGGGATGGCTACCAGGTGGATTCTTGGTTTGTTTTGGGCCAGGGCTTGCAGAATGCGCCCACGCTTTTCTATTCTGTGCGTATCTGGAAGGCAGTTTTTTTGGGATGTTCAAATTCTTTTCATGGTTGCACAGTGGACTAAAACAAGCTTCAATGGAAGATCGATTTCATTTTTTGACAACAGATTGGTCTGGTTTTGATGGTGTTGCGTTTCAGGAACGGGCTATCGCAGTGAAGAAGAGCGGCACCTGCCACGTGGTGGCCTTGCAGCTTATCCGCCGCTTGGATGCTGTTGGCGCGCCCTACAGCATCTGCGTTGCTCGATGCCAGAGGGCTCCGGGAGGCCTCCACTTGGGATTGCTGCAAGGAGGAGCCCAGCAGTATTGCGTGGACACGATGCGGCAGACCGGAGATGCCGAGCAGAGCCGCGCTGCAGCACAGAAGGGCAGCGGCAAAAAAGGCTGGGGCAACAACAGCGGCTGGAGCGGCAACAGCGGCTGGAGCGGCAACAGCGGCTGGAGCGGCTGGGGCGGCTCTGGCAGCAAGGGCGGCTCTGGCGGCTGGGGCAAGCCAAGCGGGCAGGGCACTGGCTGGGGAGCACCGTTAACCACGACCTTTCAAGGGCCAGTGCGTCCTGGCCCAGGGATGGCAACTCAAGCGCCTCCTCAAGCAGCCTCTCAAGCGGCTCCTCAAGCGGCTCCTCAGGCTTCTGCGGCTCCTGAGGCAGATCCATGGGCCGGATGGGAGACCAATGACGATGGGGGCAATGATGGGGACGGCAACGATGGCGGGTACAGCGGCTTTGCGGATCCATCTGATGCCTGGCAGACACATCAATGATCTGCTGGCAGACGAGCTGCATGAGGCAGCATTTTGAACAGACTTCTTCCATGGCAAGCGCGTGGAAAAGAGATGGGTTGTCTGCCTCCCAATGTTTCCCATTCAACACCGCCAAAAGGGATCAAGACTCATTTCCTTGCTTCCAAGCCCAAAAGTAAACATTCAAATTATGATAATTACATCATTCTTAGCGTCAAGAGCACAGGGAATTTTATATTCTACTACTACGTTGCACAGCAGCTGCAGTTGGTTTGGTTTAGCCGCTTCTTCTGTCAATGCAATGTGCCTTGTTTTGCATGTTTCGTTGCTGGTCAGGTGTGGCCCTACTGCAGCTCTGCAGCTGCGCCTCCTCCGTTGCAGGCATGCACAGCCAGGAGGCTTCTGTTGGGAAGAAGCATATAACAATAATTAATCTTATTTCATGTTGTTGACATTTTTTCAGAGACTTTGCGTTGGATTGCTGCTCAGAGGCTCAGAGGCGATTTGGCAAAGATGTTTGTAGGTTTGTAGGCTTGAAACTATCATTGACATTCTACATTGGGGAGTAGGCAGTGTAGGAAATGAATAAATTTCAAGTTAAAGCAAATCATTGTGAACTCCTGCTGTTTTCATGCCGCCACCAAACCTCGGAAAGCGATGGGGTTTCCCCCCTGCAGCATCTGACATTGGACCATCTGAGGCTGCAGCTTTGCTGGTTTGCTATGGCCTGGGGAAGGTGGTTGCGGAGAAATCTGCTGTGGAGACGCCGGACAGGAAAAACTGGAATCCAGAATCCTTCCTTTGGTTCAGTGCTGCAGCGAGAACCCGAGCTCTTTCGTTAGAGGTTTCTGGCGATGTTGCCAGGACAGAATTCACAATGTCAAAAGACTTTGTTGAGACCTTGTCACGTAGAGTACAACGTTTAAAGTTTCAAAGGTTTGAAGCAAAAGATCACATCCATATATTGCAGATTCAGATGTGTGCCAGGTGTGGGCTGGTAGCTTCAGCATTCAAGATATGTGCTGAAGCTCGTGGTTCCCGCTGGCGGCTTCACACTTTAGGCAAACCAGCGACTGGCTGCAAGCATACCAGCAAGAAGGTGCCTGTAAAGAAGGTGGTGACATGGAAGGACTTCTGGTCTTTTGTGCGATCAATTCGCATGCTTCGCCGCTCAAGGGGTGTGTCAGGTATGTTCTTGACGAAGGTTGGATGACAGTGAAGAGCACTGTCATGCTCCGGCCTCAACTTGGGGGTTCTGAATCTTAGCAAAAAAGCCCCCCCTTGCAATACGCCCTTGGTTCTTAAGAACCAGCTGCGTATTATAAAGGGGATTGCCCTTCACATTACGCATCACCTCAGTTTCTGAATTCCTAAAGTTAGCATGCTTCTCAATACGCTCCCGGTTCTTAAGAACCAGGCCCGTAATCAAGAGGGATTTCCACCATGTAATACGCTCCTATTGCATATGTTGCCCCTGTGCAATACGCCCCTGGCTCGCGAGAACCAATTGGGCTGATGTTTGTGGTTGCCACCAAAGGTCAAGCCATGGAATTGAAAGGTGTAAAAACTCATTTTTCAAGCTTTTGTCATCGAAAGCTCAGGGGACTATACATTGAAAGGTAAAATGGGCCAATACGAGCCTCCAAGGCTGCACAGCTGACATTGAAGGGTTGCTTCCTGCGCCAGGCCATGGCGCCAACGCCTGTTGACCCTGCTGCTGCCGTCAAGCTTTGGCTAAAGGCTGCAAACTCTGGGGAAGCTAGCGACAAGTGGGGCCGTGTCCAGCGAGCTTCTTGGATGGTTTCTTGGCTTTGGATAGGGAGGTTGAAACGCAATCTGTTTGAGAAGCTGTTTCGCTGGATCCTGCAATCTTTTTGCGCTGAGGCTGCTCGGAGCTGCGTTAAGGGAAAGGATGCCAACTTGCTGTCATTGGTGCAATTTCTTTTCAGGGATTTTGACCTGGCTGTAGTTCCTGTTGCCACTGGCCTGCATTGCATCGAGCCCTGACTGCCAGAAAGTTATAGTAGTTTTGTGCTTGGCCTCGGATCCAAGGCAGCCCTGGCTGCCTACATGACTTATCGAGCCGGTTGTCGAATTCCACCCCTAGGGAAGGACAATTCCAGATGTCATCATGTTCTATCATTTCTATTATTTGCATAGGTCTATGATATTTTACTGATACTGATTGACAAAGCATAAGATTTTGTCATGGCACCACCTTTCAATGTCCCTGTGGGACCTTTCCCTTGCCATGTAGAAGCAAGTTGGGCATAGAAGGGTTGCTCGCAGTCAACCAAGGGTAGTTCAAGAGGTTATCGTGCTGCAGTTAACTTTCTTGGCTAGCTATTCCTGAAGGGATCCTGAGTGAAGCACCTTGGGAGGATCCTGACAACGTGATGCTGCAGATCTTGCACACCGACAACCCTTTTTTGAGACTGGAAGGGGCCCCTTTTACCTTTCTAGACAGCTGTAGAGGCAGCTTCTTGCATTCATTGATGAAGCACAGAGCCTTGATTGCAAGGCTTAGATGCAGAGGTGTAGGCATGCAGGGCATGTGCCCAGGCATGCTTCTCATGAGCGCAAGCAGTTGCAATTTCTTGCTTTGGTCTGGGGGCACTACAAAAGCCATTCCTTTCAGAATGCTTAGATATTTACCCTTTGTGTTTGCTTTTGACTATCAAACCGAACTTGCCCGAGTCTTCCAGTGATGTGTCCATGTGTGTTGCTCATGAGCGTATCCATGGCATCATGTAGCCCTCTTGCATTGTGAGTTGTCTTCTCCTTGAGGAGGTGACAAGGTGACGGACTATTTGGTGAAGATCTTGGCGACGCCACATGTGCAACGACTTGAGAGTCGTGAACAGCTCGGGCTTGTGATCATAGTTACATACCTTAGGTCCCCTGATTTTGCTCAGTATGTGTTTGAGACATGCTCTCAGCAAAGGATTTCATTGCTCGGTGTGATCCAC
This sequence comes from Cladocopium goreaui, assembly GCA_947184155.2. Classification (NCBI taxonomy): domain Eukaryota; class Dinophyceae; order Suessiales; family Symbiodiniaceae; genus Cladocopium; species Cladocopium goreaui. Next base: position 136,010 of record CAMXCT020001201.1, read on the forward strand.
CAATTCTTCCGAGACACCAATGGCGTAGGACAACGAAAGGCTTACATGCCTTCCAGAGTGATTTCCAAGCATGGCAAGAAGTTGCGACCAAACCGTGATCTGGGGCAGTTGCGCCTCGCAGGGGCATTGAGTCTCTGTGGGCAATTTTTGGATGGCACGCTAGATGCCATTTTTGTGAATGACAGCAAGAAATCATGGCTTGTGGATCCAGATTTGCTTCTTGTCAAGGAGCGTACTTTGTGGTTACCATCTATCCCAATTTTGGCAATGCGAAAAAAGCATGTCTCCAGTATATGCATGGGCATTTGATTTTCAAATTGGCCCTGTGGCAAGGTTGGATATGATTCAGTGTGATGCATCGAAACTTATGGGTACGCATTTCCTACAGACTTTAGAAGCCCTGGGACGTCTGGCGCGAGCCAGCCAGGAATGCAGCTCGCACTGGAATCACGGCTAAAAGAATTGAGAAGCATCAGAGACATTGTTTTCAAAGCACTTCATACAATGTCTCGTCAATCTTGTCAGGAACGGTAATTATAGCAAACTCTTTGGCCGATGGTGTGGCTCTGCAGCTGACGATGTCTTGGACAAAGTGGTTGAGCATTTGCAATCTTGGCCGAACCAGCACTGTCCGAAGATGCTGAACCTCCAGGCCGAGCTAACCAGCCACATTTGTGTTGTGAATGCTTGCAAATGCATCCACGTTCTTAAGACGCTCAGCCCCACAGTGACCTGAAGCCCTGTTTTGTTCCCAAGTTGGCATTTTTCACTTATCACGATGGTCCTGAGGAACTTTGCATTTCACAGTCGCTGCTTCTTGCCTTAAGAAGGACAATGCGGCTGCATGTGTACATGCGCATGGACTCTTCAAAAACCAGTAATACCCGCTGGAAGCCTGAGGCAACTGGAAAGCAAAGGAGGTGCCTACGGTTGCCCCCAGAATCGCGGCTGCTCTTGGTTGAAGCAAGCTAGGTGCTCAGTGAAATTGCAGCTTCAGCTGCAGAATGGATTCTGGTTTCTTTATGTTTCTGTGCGCGCGAACTTGTCCTTTCGGTTCACTCCTGCAACCTTTCAATGCATGGTTCATCTCCTTCTAGGTTCTGAAAGGTCAGATAGGCTCCTTGAAAGGTTGCTTTTTTCATGTGGACTGTAGCAGAAACAGAGCTGATTTACCAGCATGCAGCATGCTGGAAAAGTCAGACTTTGTATATTTTGTTGCTATCTGATTCAAGCAATGTGCAATTTTCAGGACTTGAGACAAGCAGTTCCTTTGGAGACACAAAAGCCCCTTCCAGAAGCTCCAAGCGGCCAGGCCACATGTAATGGATTATTTCCGTGGCTCGAACATGACGGCTTCGCTTGCTGGTGCTGGTGCTGGTGCTGGTGCTGGTGCTGGTGCTGCTGGTGGGGTGGTGGTGGTGGTGGCGGTGGTGGTGGTGGTGGTGGTGGTGCCGCTGCTCCTGTTTGTTTGTTCTGGTTCTTGTGCTTGCTCATGATCTTGCAGTTCTTCAGAGTAAAAACAAAGGTGTGAGGTTGCTGAGGATTCTGATGTCGATGATCATGTTGATGCTTTTAATGCTGATGCCGCTGCTGATAACGAGGTTATTTGCTGATGGTGGTATGGTTGCTATTATTGCGCTCTCTCTCTCTCTCCCTCCCTCCCTCCCTCCCTCCTTCGTTCTTTTTCCGATCATGATGAAGATGCGGATGTGAGGAGCGCAGTCTTGCGCAAGGGATGTGCTTCCATGGTAAAATACGGGCTCAGTAACGTTGCTGATTTCCGAAGCCATCAAGAACATACAGCTTTCAATTGCATCACCTGAAACTTGCAAGGAAGAGGCGGTGCTCGCTCAGCCACAGTCAGAGGAAATGCACTTGGTCTACTCAGGGGGATGCATTGCGCGCGCTGGCCGCATGCGAAGGATCCCTTTGGGTGCTCGCAAAACCGAAACAGCGGCAGTTCGCTTCCCAACACAACGGGTGCGGGTGAAGACATCCAAGCGTGAAAATTTCACGTCCTGTGGAGAAGCCACGACTTTTCAAGGCAGCTATAGTGGAGTGGAGTTTCGGTCCTCATGAACTTCCCCTGATGTCATTGACTGAAAAAGCACAGGTCCTCGGCTCTGCGGCTTCTGCGGCTCCTCCGGAGGACTGGACAGATCGCTTTGGGGACAATGCAGTGCCACTCTTTTGGCAAGAGTCCAAGCCCATCAGCTTTTTCAATGCAATCCTTGACGAGTACAAGGTGACCGCAGTTTTCGATGTGACAGCCGGCTCCGGCGCATTCATGGAAGCCAGCCTCACCAGAGGCGTTGTCTACCACGGCCTGTGCTTGAACAAGGAACACCAGCACTGGCTCCAGGCCATTGCGGACAGAGCCGCCTGCGGGCTAATTACCTTGGAGGGATCAACTCTTTTCAATGAAGCTTTGGCAGGAGACGTGAAGAAGTTTTTCCCAGATGTCCTGGAAAACTTGGCTCCCAAGGACAACCCTGAAGAAGCCCCAATGGAACCAGACAGCCCCGGTGAGTGAGCCGCTTTTGCGGTTACACGGCTCAGCGGCACTCAGCGGCTCACAGGCCTTACATTTGCAGAGAGCCGATTTTGCTTTGAGCCAGTTTGTTGAGATAGGTTTTGGACATGTCAATGGTGATGGCGCTTGCACAAAATGTCAGACAGGTATAGCCAAGTAATTCACTTTGTTGGGACTGCTGTGCTACCAGTGAAAGCATCTCAGCATTCCATGTGCCAACACTTGCTCATTGTTTCCGAGCCCATGGCAACGACCTTCATGCTGAGGCTTAACCTGCATTGCCAACTTTGCATCACCTTTGCGTGTCAATGGAGCATTTTGAGGTGCTTCTTTGTGAAGACCACATTAATTATTACTAAAATAATATTAGTATTAAACCACCCTTCGGTGGCATGCTGCCAGCTTTCCTAGTCATTTGATGCCACGATTGCACAATGAAAGGTTAGCTAAAGACGTTGAAGGGTTTGAGTGTGGCCCCTGTGCAGGCACTGGTGCATCATTGGCTGCGTCTCCCACAGCTACTAGTGGTACTGCTGCTGTGGCTCCTGCGGCTCCTGCGGCTCCTGTGGCTGCTGAAGGGGTGAGTGAGCGAAGAGTTTGGCAAATTCATTAGACAGCATGCAGCAAGAGATTCCACAAACTTCAAAAAAATATCCTTGCTCACAGATTTTTCCTTTTGAATGTTTGGTGACAAGCATGATCACCCAAAGTAGTAGGCAAGAGGATCATGACGACGTTAAAAGGTTGACACGCGGAGATCCGGAATCAAGATGAGGCATGATTGTTTTTCATTATTATGTTGATCTTCAATAGTGTCCAGTGTTTTTGATTTTATGACATCGCCTCAATTCGCCTCACATATCTTGATTCGGAAGCCACACTCGTGTCTAGCTAATCCAAGCAGTCCTTGATGCAAACTCCTTGCTCTGAGCAGAAGCTTTCCTGAAGCGTGCACCTTGCAGAGTTTTTAGATTGCTATTTTACCGAAGTCGTATGATTTTCAGCCCCGCGAACACATGCTGTTGATGCAAAGCTTGGATTTTGTCCCGTCAAAGCCTAGAAATTGATGCGCTCATCTAGAAAGAGCATGAGCGTGTAAGGCACGGTGTCAGGTGAGCAAAACTGATAGGGTTAAAGAAAGTAGTCTGTTAGCACTTAAATGCTGATCATCATCAGTTTGCTCCCTTGGACTTGCTCCTGCACATTCTCACTAGTAGCTGATAACCTTGGATCCTGCTACTGGGCAAGTTCTCAGCACAAAAACTGACTGCTGCACGGAGCCTTAGTTGTGCGTCATTGATGCTGGGACATGTCCACTAATCTGGGATTAAGATGAAATTGTGATGAGGTGTCGACAACTTCCATGAAACATTGCAAATTTTAGCCAGATCCCTTAATATTTTTCGGAACCACTGAAATGCTAACCCAGTTAATGACTAACATTAATGATTGGGATATATATAGACATATTATGACATATTCATATAGATATACTTTTTTTGTTATCTGCACATTTTTGTATGTTTGATATGCACATATTCTGATATGCACATATTATGATAGGACCAGCATTAATGATTAGGATACGTGTATTTTTGATATAACTATATTATACAATATAGTTGATATTATTGTCTATATCCCCCAGTCCCCCAACTTGGCGGAAACAAACCAAGAGCCGTTGGAGAAAAAACACTGGGATGATTATTTTGGGTAGTTTGGGGATAACATTTGTCATTAAAAACATGGCGATTCTCATCAGCACCGATGGAATGACAGAGGTTGTTGAACACCGAAATTGGTGGAGATTGGCGATTGGTCAAAAATTGACGTCCCAACATGAAGGTGGTACCTGTGTTTCTCAACATTTCACCTATATTCTGTGTAGGAAAAGCTGGGAGTTTTGACTCCCCAAATTTGGAGGGGCGGACAGCGGAGCTGAGGTGGTAGACGTGGCACATGTCCACTAGTATCTCAGTTTGACAAGTGAGATATGTTGGAAATACATCAACACCATGCGAAGTTTTTGGAGTTTTCCAGATTTTTTCTGAGTTTTTTTAATATCCGTGGAGTTCTCCTGTTTTTTTTTCACAGTTTTCCGATGTTCCAAAGTTTTTTTCGCCAGGTCAAAGAGTTCCGACGACAATCAGACAATCAGGGGCCAACGGCTTCACTGGAGAGATGGCATTGGGATTTTTGCCGTTTTTCAATGGGAAATTTCTCGATCAAAACAGAGAAATTTCCATGAAATCCCCATGAAATCCCCGTGAAACATGGAGGGTTAGCAAATCATGTGACTGATTACTGGAGGTTTGAACAATATGGATAGATCTGACATGATTGACCTTTGTTAAACGAGTATGCAGATGTTGCTTTTCAGTTTGATTACCATGTATTGGTCGGAGGGAAGTGCCAAGGTGTTCCCCTCAAGAAAGACACATTCGTGAGAAGTATGGATGGATCCGATTGCTAGGTCTTTCTTGTTACATTGGAAGAGTTTGTATCAAGTGTGTTTGTTCCGCGGCAAATCACATTTCCGAATTTCCATCAAATAGGCCCATTCTGTGAATGGGTGAAATGAGCTATCCCCCATTTGCAGAAGAGATAGCGGGAACTCCTGTGTCCCCTCTCGTGGGTCTGTCTCCAAGAATAGGGTACTCGGGGATAATTTTGGACAAAGCAAAAGATAATTTTTGAATCCCACGATATCCCACTGTTGATGATGAATTTCCATGTTTCCATGATCCTCAACTCAATAATTGATGGTCAACTGTAACTATTAGGAGCATTTTTATGAGGATAATTATCCTGTTGATGATCAATCCCCATGATCCTCAATGACAGAATCCCAATAATTGATGGTCAACTCACTTTGTGCAAATTCCAGGAGGAACTGGAACGTGTGAAGCAACAGCTAAAGCAAAGCTGCTTGTCTAAGAGAGTGGTGGTGATGCTTTGACAAATAAACGTAGATAAGGAACATGCTCCTCATTACTTACATACATACATATACATACATAATATATATATATCATTTCCTGGGCAGGGGTTGCTGTCCAAATATTCCATCCAGGGTAGTATTCTTTAAAATCTGGAAATTCGTCCCAAAAAAAAACTGTTTTTTTCCGCCTTGGGAAGGCAGGGTGCTTCCAGGTGCGTTTCCATGGGATCTGAGCTCAACGCCTAGGTGAAGAGAAGAATACGCAGCTCGAAGAGATGATTTCGCAGCAACTTGACGAAAAAAGCTGGGACAATCAGCTGGATTTCCGAAAATCAGCTGGCTGGAAATCAGTTGGAATTCCATCATATTGGGGGGGGACCCGGGTACTCCCCTAGCTGGCTGGTAAAAATCGTGAACAATCAAAAAAAAATCTGATCGAAAAGCTGAACTTAACGATGAGTTTCTGAACTAAACATCCAGCATCCAGCTATTGTTCTAGGATTTCCCAGCTAGCCATGTTTACCAATGGGTACATTTGTTTTCCCCATGCGCTCAGAGATCTTCAGGTTGCGGAAGCAGCTCCAGGAGGGTAACAAATCTGGAGAGATTGAGAAGATGAGTTCCTTGGAAAAAACGTATTGGAAGCTTATGGAAGCTCAACATTCCAGTGAAGTTCCTTGATTTTGCAATCAAGAATGGTGGTTCTCCATCATTTCCTGAATCCCAAAAAATCGGATACAATCGGATCGTTCTGCCGATGAAAAAATCCTTGCTGCCGGCTAAGAATCGGAGCTGCAGATGGTGCCATGGCTGAAGATAGTGAGATTCCCTTCAAACATTTTAAGCATGTGCCCATCATTTATAATATGTATAGGGGATCTAACTGATGTAGCCATCATTTATGGGGGGGATTTTCACTAGTTCATAGATTCCCACGATAAAAACTGGGATGGTTCCAGGTCTTTTGGAAACATGGACAGTGACAAGTGCCCTTTTGGCATTGTTAGGCCAAGAAGCGAATCGAAGAGTTGGAGCAGAAGCTGATGGATGCCCGGGATCTTGAGATTTCTCAGATTTCTCAGATTTATCCTTTCGTTTTTAGAATTCCAGGGCCGTCCCTTGCATGATGCTGGTTCCCAGTTATGTTTGTTGGTTTATAAAGCCCATGAACTCGTTCGTTATATCTACCATAAGCCATATGCATAGATTTCAGCCACTACCATCTGGTTATTTAACATAGTCATGGAACATCACCATTTTTAAGTTCGGTAAACCATCTATAGCATGGCTATGTTAGTCATAACCAGAGGGTATCTCAACTGAACGCTAAGGCGCAGAAGGAGATCGCCATGTTGAAAAGGCAGAAAGGAGGAGTAGCATGGCTGCAGATACCCCAAGAACAATTTCCGACATGGTCGAGGTATTTATATAATTGATAACATCACATATATACATGTACAGATTATATACATATCATTATTATATATATATAATATATAGATTATATATATATATATATTATGTATATAATCATATACATATTATATATATATCTATCTATATCTATACATATGAAATGATGATAAACCCGTGGACTCCTTGGGTTTTTTTTGGCCCCACAACCGTCCCCGGCCCCAAGTTTGTGGACGCCTCGCGTTTCTGAGGCGCCTGGTCCCACTACGCCTGTTCCTACAGTCCGGTCGCTCAGGTTGAGCGATGACGGTAGTTCGGGGCTTACCCTCTGGTAAACTAACATAGCTATGGAAAATCACCATTTTTAATGGGAAAACTCACTATTTCTATGGCCATTTTCAATGGCTAACCGTTAATTTACCAGAGGGTACCCAAAAGATGGGATGATCACAATCCATGAGCGATTTTTATGCTCACTGCTGATGTCAATCTGTCAATCTCTGGTGCCAAGTCTTCCAAGAATTCTTTTGGTCTTTTGCCAGTCTCATTCGGCGTGGGATGTCTTTGACATTGATTTTGTTTATCCCTCAAAACTATGCAGAACCAAGGATGACTCAGAAGCCATCCGTCGACTGAAAGAAGAATTGGAGGCCAACGATTCGCATCCACTAAAAATCACCTGTTGATCCATGATAGGTTTCCTAAAATGGGGGTATCCTCTAAAAATCATCCATTTTTATAAGACAATAATAAGACATTCCATGAAATAAACCATCCAGCGATAAAGGGGATCCCCCATTTATGGAACCCCCATATCCTCCACAGCTGACATTCAACAGTTTGATCAGGAAGAAAGACGTCGACGGCTGGAACTGGAGGAACTGTTGAAGAAAACCGAGGCAAGTGACCGGGAAGCCTTCGAAGATCAGATCCTGGAGCGATTGGAGAAAGATGGTGGTATGGTCCTTGCCATCTCCAGAGTTCCGCATTGCCAACTGTTTATTTTGCTTATTTAAGTGGAGGGTTTAGGGTTCTGTTATTTTTTTTGGTGAAAAATAGCTGGCTGCGAAGTTTCGCAGCCACCTGTTCAGCCCATGAAATTGGATTCATGGGAGCCTCATATGGCTATGAGTCAAATCGCTGGATGTCCCATGAACATCACCAATCTCATTCAATATGTCATTGAAATATCATTGACATATACTGGGTTGATGGTTTCAAATTTGTTTTTATTTTCCATTTCATATATGGGATGTCATCCTAAACCCATAGTTCCGAACTCCATGATTTTTCGGGGTAGGTCAACCACCAAGCAGAATAACTATAATCATCCGAATCATCCCATAAATCTCCTATTTATTGATAATCAGAGGTTTCATAATATGAGGGTTACCTCCAATTATCATCCATTTATAGATGGGGATTTTCCATGAAATCAACCATCCAGCGATAAAGGGATCTATGCACCTTGGGATGTGCATGGGATGCCACCAGGCAGAGATGGATCAATTGAAAAAGGACATCGATGCCGAGAGGAAGAAGGCCTTCCCGTGCCGTGCTGTGAAAGGCGTCAAATCCTCTGGTGGGGATGCAGTATCATATACTTGTCACCAGAGGATGAATGAAAACATTGGCTATACGCAGCGATTGTGACTCTAGGTTTTTAGGATTTAGGGTTTTAATTTAGGGTTTTGGTTTTTAGGCTTTTCGGCTTTTAGGTGTTTTTGGGTTTTGGAATTTGGAAGTAAAAAAACGCTAGCCCTACGCAGGGATTTGAGCATGTCAGAGGATATGCGGGATCCGATGCGGGCAAACGCGGGCTTTGCAGCGAACATGTTTAAATGCCTGGGAAGTTCATTGATTTTTCATGAATTTTGGGGGTCGGACATCCCGAAGTTATGATTTCCTAGGTTTCTTCTACACAGACTATATCTTATCCCGACATTCTTTATGGTTTTCCAGCGGCTGCCGCAGTCCTTGGACCTCAGTAATCAGCTGAAGAATCTGCCCAAGTCGGACAACAAGAAGGAGACCGTCACTGAGATCAAGGAGGTCGGAGTACGGGGAGCACCGGGAAAACGGGGAAAAGGGGCCGTTTCTGTCATGTTTCCAGATTTTTGAGCTTTCAAAGATTTGTAGCAGCATATCATTGGATCTCTTCCGATTTTTTTTTTGCGAATTAGGAGGTTTTGTAAATATTCCCGGACTTGTTTTTTTGGTGAATGTCAACTCTGGATTAATAAACCATGGTTTGTTAAATAGGGGGGTACTCCTCCAATAATCATACTCTAGTACTTTTTTATGGTACCCTCCCAATTAAACAGCCGTAAACGGGGTTTATTAATCCAAGGTTGACATTAAATGGAACAGATCGTTGCAGCTGGTTCGCTTGGTCATGTTAGCAAGGGACACACTGTTTGCCCTGCCTTGCAGGTTACAGTGCCTGGCGGCTTGAGTGAAGAACAGGCTGGGGTCAATCATGCCCAAAAGCGCTACCAAGGAGGATGCGAACCGAAACTCACCATGGATTTTAAAGAACCAAAGTGGCACATGTTTAGGACCGAATTGTGAAAAGAAAAACACACAACGTACTTACTATTTTATGGTTTTGATCATGAGAGTTTTGCTGCCCATGTTGGAAAATTCAAAGCTGAAACTGGAAACTCCTTATGTTTTGGACAGCTATTTGCACAGCAGAACCAGTAAGATTGGGGGCGTATGGTTTCACTATGGCTTCCCAGTTTCGCCCTGCCAGTTGCGCGAATTGGAAGAGCTCCGCGCGAAAGCGGAAGAGCTGGAAAAGCTCAAGGCCAATGGCTCACCGCAGCGACATGGGAACTAAAGTGGCTATGGATCAATACCTATACATACCATTTTTAGGGGGATGAACATCCATTTACCAGCTATTTTGATGTTCACCAGGGGGATAGGGTTTTGACCCATCCCCAAGTCACTAATTAATGGGTTTAAAGTGGGATTTCAACCAACATAGTGAGATTCAACATAGGGGTTTCCCGTCAAGATGAAGATGGACCCACACATTTATAAGGAAGGGTAACCCCTATTTGATGGTTATGTTATGTTCTTTTCCATTCTTTTTCTGAGCCTTACCAGGCCAAAATTCTAGTGCCGCTCAAAATCCCACTTTTCAGATGGATTGGTTCTTGGTTCAAAGGAAAATGAGCAGTTTCAACACCAGGAAACCACAGTTCTCAACCCCCAAAGATGAAGCTTTTCTGCAGATTTTCCCTCTTCCGTGGAACTTTCATGAGGACTCCCCCAATTCTGCCCATGGGGTGGGGGCATTTTCGGTGCATTTTCGGTGTCGAGCACGTGGGGAATGAGTTGGACAAACCCTCATTTGATCCCAAGATGAAATCCAACTCTATACCCTCTGGTTATGACTAACATAGCCATGGAAAATGGCTGATTTTCCCAGCTAGAAACCTCCATTTATTTTGGGGATTTTCCGATTTTCCATGGCTATATGAAATAACCAGATGGTAATCCCCGGTTAAGTGGTGGATTTCTTCATTTTGGGAGGCCGATATGGAGGAATTCATTACGACTACACAATTCCACCCGCTTCAAAAACTCTGATTCCACAACTCCAAAGACCTAGCGGATTGAAACCTCCTGTGGCTCCCGATTCCGAAACTCCGATAGTTTGTCCGGATTCCTTGAGGTGGGGGATCATTGGATCATCATGATTTGTTTTCATGAGTTAGTCGACTAACTGTTTCAAGAATGATTCAAAGTGACATTTTTTATGCTGTTTTGAAGATTCTTGAAACGGACCTGAGGGAAAGTCATGAAACATTTCCAATTTATAGATGACGTTCCCACCTAAAAACCTCCATGTTTCCATCATTTTCCAATCATTTTCACATGTTTCACCCATTTTCCCCACACCATGATTTTCCCTCCAGGATCCTAAAATGGAGGTACTGTACCATTTTTCAGGCCATATTTTGTGGGTATATTCCCTGACATAGGCCTAAAAAATAGGCCAAACATATATGGAATCGGTACCTCCGTCCTCAATCGGATCCTGAAATTCCCATTGATCAAACTTCCATTTTTCCCAACACAACTTTTGTTCTATCTCAACTCTGAGGCGAAGCTTAAGAAGCGGGATCAGCAGATTGCGTCTCTGCAGGAGGCGCGGCGCGGTGCTGGTTTCCAGCCTCCATGGGATTTCCCACTTTGATTCACATCAAAACCATGGGATTTCCCACTAAAAATTTCACCATTGTATTCACATGAAAATAGCTGGTAAAATTGATGATCATTCACCCAACCACGCTATTTCAATGTATTTCCTACGTTTTGATCCATACATGGGAGACATCCAACAGTTGTTTTTGGAAAATGACACTTTAAGTACTAAAACTGGGATTTTGGAGGGGCTGGAAAACACATGGCCGTTTAAAAAATTGGGAGCCATCCAGCCAACACTTTTACAAGACTCTTTGGGATTTTGGAGGGGCTGGAAACTGTAACTGGTGACGAACCAAAATCATCCAGAGATTTGCGACACCATGGTGGCGTTCCATCTGTTTCGATGAAGCCTTGCATTTCAGCTGGGTGGTCATAAACGCACATGACTGAGGACAACGACAAGCTGAATGAGGAGCAAGTTCGTCTTCTGAAGTTGCTGAAGCAGGTTGGCTTCAAACAGTTTGCTCTCAGTGATTTCATCGTTAAAAACTCCTCTGTACGAGGAACCTCGTCTTTAGTGTATCATATCACCATTTTTAATAGGTAAACCAGGTAAACCATCTATGAATGGGCCATCTATACCATGGCGAAGTGTTATAACCAGAGGGTATATCATGTGTATAATATGTAACTGTTAGTCATAACCATCTATGAATGGGCCATTGGGCCATATACAGATGTGTAAATATACCAGGTAATTTTCCATGGCCATGTAAATATACCAGGTAATTTTCCATGGCCATATAATTTTGGGTATAGATCATAGATGGTTTATAATATCCATGGATCATGGATATAACTGTTAAATAACCTGTTATCATATCATGTTCAGTATCGAAACCCAGATGAACACCCAGGTTCGAGAGCAGCTCCGAATCCTCATGGAACTGGCTGAGAAGAAGGGCTTGGGTCACTGGTCGAAAATGGTCGAAAATCCTCATGGGAAACCGCGAAACTATCGCTGGTATTTTCTAGGTTTAATGGTGGTTTAATGGTGGTCTAATGGTGGTTTAACCACATAAATACAGCTGGTTATATGGCGGGAACCACATTAATACATCCTGGAGAGGGGGCCCTTCTGTTTCTCTCTTTTTTTCAAAGTGATGTGTCTGTGTGCATCATATTTTCTTATAGGTTCTGGTATTTTCGGTCAAGGTATGGTTGATAATAGGTCACTTTTTTAGATATGGGAAAGTATGCTATGCACCTAAACAATGGGAATATATGAGAATATTTACATCTCAAATGTGGTATCATTTGTTGGTTGTGGGAATGTGAAATGTTTAGAAGCGCTCAAGTAAAAGGGAAAGGATCAAATGTGATGCAATGATTATAGTAGGATTGGACATATGATTGGACTTCATTAAAAAAAACAATCCATCCGTTTTCACATTCAAAGTCTAGAATTTCTGGCATTTTTCAATCTCCTGGCAGGTGATGTCATCAAGAAACTCTTTGAAGAAGCTGGTGTTGGCTCCTGAGAACATCTGAGAACCAATGGAGATGAACGAATAACCATGGATCAATGGCTGTTGAAACAGCCGTCCTTTAACAAGAAATGGGATCGGTGATCGGTTTTCCAGACTTTGGATACCAGCTTGGTAGGACATGACTGTAGATATCAGTAGATCCTGGAACAATATGGAGCAATTGGATCTGTTTGGACCAGGAAAGTGGAACCCAAAACTGTAGATCTGATGGCCATAAGTATCCAGTCACCCACAGGTCCCAATCTAGCCTTTGAGGGGCATCTGAGGGGCTGTATTTTCCAGCCCCCAATCATTTTCAATCTCACCAACCACCTCCAAAGTTGCAGCCTGTATCCAAGTTGGGGAAGACTATGGCAGATCCTGACTACACTTGCTTTGATCGGCTTTACGACGATGCTCTCAGGCGGGATTGATTTTGAGCAACAGCAGGTAGCAATAAAACTATGAAGGTGCCTGATGGTTGGAAAGTTATGAGCCAGATCCATCTGTCTCCCCCTTTGACCTATCCTTTTGAAGACGAAGTCTCAATGTTTGATGATTGGATTCCAATCTAAGATCAACAAAAATCAAAAAGTTGTTTTGAATTTACAAACCAAAAGTGGTTTAGGTCCAACCAGTGACCAATTCTGCCAATGCGCGCGAGGCGCATGGACAAGCAGCGCCGCATGGAGTGGTACCGCTTGGGGAACACTGGTGAGCCGCCGCCGTCCTTCAAAGTACGGGAGCTCGGGCAGTGATTCGTTGGATCAGTCGTCACCATGGATGTAGCTCCATTTCGGAAGCCTCCGGTGGGAATATGGGACTTTCACCAAAGGAATAGAATGGAATAGAGGAATAGATCTATAGGATGATAATGTGGATGATATAGGTTCTTAGATCCTGGAATTATGGTTTCAACATGTTTCAACCCCTAATTAGGCGTCTACTTCTCGGAAATTTGGTGCACCATCACACCATCGTCCATGAGAGGAGAAACCAATTGGATGTGTCTTAAAAGCTGGATGATTTTAAGCCGGATCTTTGACTTCAAAACTCTTGATTTTGCCAGAAAGATCTGGTTTTCAGAGCCTTTTGGATCTTGAACAATCTGCAGCCGTTTTACACATTTCGCAGACGTTTCTTGGCTATGTGCTATCTAGCACCGAGTCACCGATTCTCGAGGAAAACACGAGATGTTTCGAATTGATGGTAAAAGAAAGCCAGTTCCGCAGCGGAAAACCGCAAACAGCCGGGATTTATGGCAATTGATGTATCTGGGTAAATTTCATCACGACCTCACTGCGACCGAGCCCTGGAATCATGGTTAATAAGGGAAATCATCCCCAAATGGCCTTAATTCAGGTTAGTGAAAAATTATAATATGTATGTTCATCCCCTAAAATTTGGGATTTCCATAGGCTTTGGATCCCCATTTCCCTTCTACGCGTGAACCACTCGTCAAGCGATTCCGGATCGACGGCATGGCGACTTATGAGTTGCCGAAGTCCAGAAGTCTCTGCCGAGATCCAACAGATAGCCGTGACTTGGACATGATATGCCGGGAGTTGGGGAAATGGTGGAAATGCTTTGGGACGTGGCCACAGTATATGGATCAGTATGGATCAGTATGGTACATTTGGATTCGGAAGAAGTGTTCATTCTCTCAGGTGTAGCAAAAACCCAAGTATGAAGGGGGCTGTAATCTACTTTTGGGCCTTGGTATATTCGAAACAGAATCCTCATCTTCTGTCGAAGTCAATCTCACCAGGATTTATCCCCCCAAAGCTGAGCACGTGTAACCAGATGGGATCGACTATCTTATTCCCATGTCTTTTCATAGATTGGATGTTTTTGCACATCAACTGCATCATGCTCGATGATCACATCATAGGACCCTGGATTTCATATGATTTCATAATATTTCATATATTTTCCCACCTTTTTCCCCCAAAAAAACCTGCAGCCTGACTTTGGGGAGCACCGCACTTTCATAAGATGGACGTCCAGCGGCCAGTTTCGAGGCTGTAGCGCCCTACCTGCATCCCAGCTTGATTCGCGATGTCCTCAGATCACTTGGCAGCTCCCTGCGCAGGGAGATCCTCTGAGGGCCGGATAGGGTGAATTTCTCCATTTTTTTTTAATGTTTAACGGATGTTTGCCATGTTTATTGCGGATTTTGAGATGTTTCAAAGTTAAATAGATATTATAGATCAAATAGGAACAAGGACAGGATCCATGAGATCCAGGAGACGATGGCACTATGAACCCACACGAATGACCTATAAGGCAAAGAGTGCCCCGACGAATCTCGTGGTCAAGGCGTTTTTACCACCAGGCGAACGAGGGCCGAAAAACCAGGGCCGAAACTGAGACGGTCGACCGATGGGTCAGCTGGGTCAGCTGGGCGCCAAATTTGGGGAGCTTCTGAACTCATGTTTTGTGACCTCAAAGTTGATTGGAATTCAAGCTCAAACCAAGAATTCACAACTGGCATCTCACATCTGATAAAATCTGATAAAATCTGTCGGCAACTCCAACTCCATTCGGCAGTGATGCATCGTGCACTTTGCGTTTTGTTCTACTCCGGATTTGGCTCCTCAGCAAGCGCTGAAGTGGCTCTTTGTAGTGTCATGCTTCTCATGTGTAGGGATGTTTTTTGGGCCTTGGTTGGCCCACAGGCCCTCAGATGTTTCCCCAGACAATGTTTCTTAGGCTTCCAGATGGTTCCAGGTGCCTCGCCCGTGGAGAGCTGCTATTGGCATCGCCTCCCTTGGCAGCAGTGCAAGGAGCGCCGTTCTCAGGGCTGCCACTTTTTTTGCCAAGTGTATAGATTTGAATGATTTCATGGATCTCTAATAAAACATTCCTGATTCGAAGATGTCTTGAGCTTTTTCTTTTGTTTTCATTTGACTACAATGCAATATGTTCTTCATTGTTCTTGATTATTCTTGATTATTACTAATTTAAGCCATAATTTTAGTCCATTCTTATCTGATTGGTGGTTTGGAACATTTTTTAGATTTTTTATTTTTCCAGATATTGGGAATTTCATCACCATCATTTTTCAGAGGGGTAGGTATAACACCAACCAGTGTTGATTTTGCATCATTTTGGATAATTCATCAACTCTTTACGAAAGTGCCCGGATTTTCATCAATTCTTCAACCATGAACCGCATCAACCACTACCCCAAGCCATAATTTTAGTCCATTCTTATTATTAAAGTTAGTTTAGTCCATATTTGCCGGGCCACCCAGGTCCACCAGGACGCCCTGGCTGACTCATTAGCCGATGTGATCTTGGAACGCTTAGCAGGTGCGGTGGAGGGGTTGAGGGGAGTTGAGGGAGTTGGGAGTTGACCTAGAATACAGGAATTTTACCAACAAGAGTGGTGATTTACCAACAAACAAATGCAAATTGACCAATGAAAAAGGTGATTTGGCCTACAAAAAAGGTTATTTGACCAATAAAAGCGGTGTTTTTCCGACCAAACATGGGGATTTGAGAAACCGAGGAGACTTTTTGGAATCGCCTTTCTCTGCCCAAAGCCAGTGACACCCCGACATCTGAATTTGGTGTCCCTGAAATTCTGGAGTAGTGTTGAAGCCAACAATAAAAAAACTAACCTTCCCATTTACCACTTGACCATCTTTTGGGGGGTATGACAAGACACTTATTGTCCATCTATAACCTATACCATCCTATCCCCATTTTGTTGGGTACCATGGATTTTATATGTCAAAAAAACCAATCAATTCACGTTGGATCTCACAGTGGGGGTCACCGTCGTTCGTTAAACGTTCACCGCAGATGAAGCCTTTGCTGCGAAGTTTTGGAGCTTGAGTTCAGGCTGTTTTACGGCAGATGTTTTTACGGCTGTTTTTGGGTGGCAGAAGGTTCACACTGGATTTAACTATGGTTATCTATGGTTATCTATGGTTAACGGTTAACTATGGTGTTTGAGTTAAACAATGTTTTCAGGGTTCACTTTTTGGTTAACTATGGTTATCTAATGAACATTATGGTTAACTCATGTTAACTCACTTGACTGTCAACATATCAACCAGTCCACAACCAGTCCACATGCGGAAACCGTGCAAAACGACGGGACAGGTGGTGGATCTATGCCGAGGCCAAGTGTCCCGCTGAGGATAGAGCTGTAGTTCGAAAGTTGCAGTGACGAAGAACGACATTTTTCATTCTACTTGGAACAAATAAATAATAAATAAATATATATATATACTTATATATAAACTTAAAGAAAACATGAACACCACCAACAAAGCAGGTGAAGTTCAAAAGATTTCAACAGCATTTTGGGAGGTCAACTTTTCCATGATTTTTTTCTTGTGGACGATCAGACTCGACCAGGAAGCGTGCGCGCAGTGATGTGCGTGATGTGCGACAGCAGGAGCGGCCCCCAGCCTTGGCTGTTGGAAGCCATCTGGTATAGTGTTGTAGGCATAGTTAGGGAAAATAAATCCAGGTATCTTAGATGATTAACAATCCACAATAATCAACAATAATCAACAGATGATCAACAGATGATCAACATATCAACAATAAGCAACATACAATCTGAAGGTATTTTTTAAAGGTCCAGGTCCATGATTTCAACGTATATCTCAGCGCATGTCGTCAGGTTCTTCGCATCATTGCGGTGAATGCCCACGCAGCCCAGCTGCAGATTGGGAACAGCTTGGAACTGAGCTGGTGGACCCTGGTCCACTAAGGGCTGGCCAAAAGATGAACAAAGAGGACTTGGTTTGTGGCAATGGCAGGTGGGAATTTATGGGAATGGGACAGTGCCAAGACTCCCAAACTTCGAGGATTTCGTGGATTTTCAACTGGTCTCCAGGATTTTTGAAGACATTTAAGAAGACGCTTCCGTAATTCAGATACTATAAAGATATACCTTGTTTTGGTGGGCTGCAGGTATTGAGTTTGAAGTATGTCACAGATTGTCACAGCTGCCATGATTTTCATCGATAGCTGGAGATAGCTGGAGATAGCTGGAGGCCTATATGAACCATGCCGATCCAATCGATGCAAACTGCTCAAGCGTCTTCATCGGAGAGGCGAAAAATCCATTCCGAGTCGACAGAATCTGCCAAGCCGGTTGCTGTTGTGATGTTTTGTGGTGATGCTGTTCTCCGACAGAATCTGCTCTGTTCCACTATCAAATTTCATGGAATTGAATGATGGCCCATCATTGGCATGATCATCAAGAACTCAATAGAACTCAATAGAACTCAATAGAACTCAATAGAACTCAATAGAACTAGTCTGCAGATATTCGCAGAAAGTTCCGGAAACGGCTTATATCTTGGAGGCATTGGTCATCGCGAAGCCTAGCCACCCGCAAGTTTCAATTCAAACAAAGATCAGTTTCTGAATCAACCCCCACAGTGGAAGATTTAGGGATAGCAACAGAAAAACATCACATAGAGGGATAATTAATAACTACACCTAGGGATTTCTTTCGGTTTTTTTTACATCCCTAAAAATCGGAGAATTTTTTTCCAGCGACAGCCCATGAATCCATGACTGCAGCGACGTCGTCACGACTGGAGGTTTTGCTAATGCGCGCCCTCCGTGACATTCATGAGAACCAGGATGGTTTTTGATGGTGATAGGGTGAGAATGGGTGAGAGCAGAGAAATATGAGAAATCAGAGAATGAGTTTGATCTTGTTTGATCTTGTTTGATCTTGTTTGATATGCTCTTAAGTTGTAGAAACATGAGTTAAAACCATCCATAATTTCTATGCTGAAACTATGCCCCCTTCCAGCGATGCCTGCCATGACATGATGTCAGGAGATCCTGAACTCCTACTGTCCGCCTTCTTCGAGCCTCCCACTCCGAAAGGTCATTCTAAGGCAGGTGAGCAGAATCACTGTAGAACGAAGATCGGAAACTGCTTGTGGTTTTACGGAACAAAAAAAAACAACAGTTTTTAGCTGTTTTCAGAAGTCTTTACATGTTTGTATCTCTCAAATCCGCTGAAGATCTCGGTTTCCCTCTGGTAAACATACAAAAAACTATGGAAAATCACCAATTTTTATGGGTAAATCCACTATAAATGACTATGTTCAATAGCTTTTTGTATGTTTACCAGAGGGTACTATACTGGATGTATCAGACTCTCTTTGATTGTGAAATGTGTGATGTGTGATCACCAGAGCTGCCTGATTTGTGATGGTGAAACGGGTGAAACGGGTGAAACGGGTGAAACGGGTGAAACGGGTGAAACGGGTGAAACGGGTGAAACTCCATGTGCGCAGTGCCTTCCTGATTCTTTTCTTGGCTTTGCCTTCGCCAGCTTGCGCCGCTCCTCTTCCGAGAATCGCATGGTCCTGCTGCATTTGTGGTTGCCCATGAGATTCCTGCCTTCCAAGAACAGCTCTTGATTCTCACAAGTAGCTGCAGAGAGGGCCTGGAGCCCAGCTTTGAACAAATTCCGGAGATCCAGGTGGGCGAAAAGCCTTGATTGTCCAAGGAGGCTTCTTTGGAGGCAGAGCAGAATGGGTTGAGAGATGTTGAGAGGTACTCTGAATCCACAAGGATTTCAATGTGGAAATCTTGATGAATCCAGGCATTCTGTCACAAATCCACCTTGAAAGAGGTGACTTTTCGATGAAATCCAACAAGGTCATGGCGGTCATGGCTGTGGGCCATGGCTATGCTGTGGCCTTTGATGAGATGTCTTAGGTCGAACGAACATCTTCACAAAGGCTGCCATTCTTTGTCTCCAAATGTGAATGGGGGGTGAAGGATTGAAGTTCATTGAGAATACGAACTTCGTGTCCGTTTACCATGGATCCAAAGACCTGGGACATCATCGCCCGAAATTTCCTCCAGGCAGCATGAGCTTTGGATATTTGACCACGCCTCACGAAATCGTGGACGCCATGTATGACTGAAAAATCCCAAGAGTCGTGTGGTCTTAGAACCAGGTGATTCTCTCTATACAACCCACCTTGGTCTTGGCACCGAGTTAAGAACACTGCAGATGAGGAGACTAAACTCGTCGGTATGTCGGCTTGTCGCTGGACGGATGTTGGCACGGTCGTGTGGCTATCATCTGCACTGGAGCTCTACAAGAGTCTTGGCTGGGAGGCATTCTTGCATCCAAAGATGCCTCTCTGGTGGTGGATCCCTTTCTTCCACGTTGTCCAAGATGGTGTCCAAGAGGCTGTGAGTTGCCTTCTCAACAGAACTGGACACGGGATCATCTGATGACACACCGCAGAACCGCAGACTCAGTCTCACTTTGAAATGAAATGTATGAAATTCGACCAAAGAATACAAAATCTAAGAAATGCATAGAAATGCCACTGGCAGTCCGGCATGATTGTCAAGTTGGCACAGTCTCGTTTTTTGTCTCAGCCCTGGGGCTTGTCAATGAACAGCCTCATATCATATCATGATGGCTGCTCAAAGGCAAGGAACCATGAAAGAAGCTCCGTGTGCTGTGGGACGGTCATAGAAGTTGGGCCCTTGTCGGATGCCAGGCACACCGGTGTGCCGTTGAGGCCAGATATCGAGTCCTTGCCTCAGGAAGTGCCTAAGATTTGGAGTTGGACAAGTTGGACATGGCCAGAGCTTAACGTTGACACTCAAAAGTGGGCTCTTCAATACGGCAGATATGGGCATCTCTGAAAGGGTATCCTAAAATGGTCATTTTGAATGATGATAAGCAAGGGAAACTTTCAGGGAATAAGTGGAATAAGTGGAATAGTACGCTGTCAGCCATTTTATGCCATTTTCAAGCAAAGCCATTAAATCACCATTAAATTACCATTCAATTGCCATCATTAACCATCATTAACCACCATTAACCACCATTAACCACCATTAACCACCATTAAGTTACCATTAAATTACAATTAAATTACTATGGTTATTTTTATCAAAAAGTGGCCATTCTGCACAGTCCCAAAACCTTTTTGGCACCCCGTGGCCTGAGGACTGATGAGAAAAGCAATTTCCTGCAGGATGCTGTGCAGGAGCACCTAGGAACGTCGGAGATGAAACGATGAAACCCAGGAAAGGTGCCGAAGGAAAAAAGAACTTAAGTTACTTTTCTGCGATGTTTGGTGGTTACTAATGATTGGTTAGGTTACTAATAAGCACTCAATCTCCAGGAGATGATTGGATTGGGTCACCTGCGTTGTTTATCCCCAGCTAGTTCCACCCAGCTAGTTCCACCCAGCTAGTTCCACCCACTGCTCAGGCGAAGGTCTTCTTCCATGATGGAGGCAACCGGTTCCTGGGATGCCACATCCATTTTTTGAGTTCGCTGAGATTTGAGGATCGCCTGATACCCTCTGGTAAACATACAAAAAACTATGGAAAGATCCACCAATTTTTAATGGGAATATCAACTATTTCTATGGCCATTTTCAATAGCAAACTGTTAGTTTACCAGAGGGTAATTTGATAGCATGATCCTTTCCAACCTGAAGGATCAAGCGCTTCAAAGCAAAATGCCATAAGACAGCGCTTGGTCTTCTTTTGTGTCTGAAACTCTGACCTCTAGGTCGAAAAATGTGGAGAAATGTTGGGATGATTAATTAATTGTAAGAGTGGATCTTGCATGTTCACCACTTGATCTGTAAAATCAATGTCAAGATTCCCCATTTTATCACCAATTCTCATCCCATGTTCATCCCATTTCTTGTGACCCGCAGGCTGCCATGGATGCGATGCATGGATCAGACCCTCAAGAGGGTCAACGGCTCCTTAGTGAGGTGAGGAAGCTGATTTTCTCGGGATTTTTGTTGAGGATTTTGGTGCATTCCAAGGGTTTTTATATGAGATGTAGCTATAACACAGAAGAATATATGATATCATACTGATAGTAGTCAACAGTCAAAGTGATAGTCATAGTGATAGTAACACATAGTAAGGATGAAAACAATGAGGCTTTTTACTCAGTTGGATGACATTTGGGGATGGGCAAAATCTCTTCAGGTGCTGGCGATGGGCTCTGAGCCTTCACTGCAAAGGCGCTTGGATTTGGCGCTTGGATTTGAATTTCCCGAGTCAACCCGGGATGGAGATTTCGTGCCTCCCAAAATCAACTTAAGATCAACAAGAATAACGTCCGACTTCATTGATTTATATTGATTTCTAGCCACATCTAGCCACATTCAGGTTCAAAATCGAGAAAATAGTCTATGTTCCAAGCAGAAATCTCAGGCACATCCTCTCAGATCTCTCAGTTCTCTCAGTTCTCCCCATGACCCTGGCCTTTTTGGCTCAGCCGTGCTGTCCGCCGTGCTGTCCCGTGGCACACCGTTGACGCAGCGCCGCGCCGCGCCTAACCGCGACGTCGCCATGTTGAGCTCCAAGCAGATCGGAGGCAGCGACCTGACCGAGGCAGTGAAGCCAGGCGAAGTTTGGGATCTTTGATGATCTTTGGATCGGAGAAACTGATCTGGTTGGTGGTGACTGGAACCATGGAATTTTATGACTTTCCATTTCATATATGGGAATCATACTCCATTTCATATTTGGTTCATAATTCATAATTGATGTTCATATCAATATTGAATAGCATTATTTAGATATCTGATTGGTGCTTTGGAACATGGTTTTTATGATTTTCCATACCCATATGCTCCATGGTGCTGGAATATTTACCAACATTTACGCCATAAATGAGCCAGTTTTGTAGGTAAATATACTATACATGGAGCATCTGGGATATATTTGGAATTTCATCATCCCAACTGACTTTCACTCCATCAATTTTCAGAGGGCTTGGTCAACCACCAACCAGTGCTTTTTGGAAAACTGTTGAATGGAAAACTGTTGAACGGAAAACTGTTGGGAATCTGAAGTTCAGAAATTTCGAATGGTTGGTTTGGATCAGATGATTTGGGACTGTTTCATGTAGTACGTGCCTTCGCTTCTGTAAACAAAATGTCATAATCTGACCCGAAGAAATCAGCTCCTCAATACATCACTTGCATCGGCACGTACCATTCCTAAGATTCTAGAATATGGGTATGGATCAATACCTATTAAGACCATTTTTAGTGGGATGAACATCCATTTACCAGCTATTTTGGGGTTCACTAGGTACCAGGGTTTTGACCCATCCCCATATCAGTCTCATTTCGACCAGAGAAGTTGTGAACTGTCTGAATTCTTCAAGTCAAAATGGCATTGTGACGGATTTATCGTGCATGATTATGGATTTGATTTGATTTGATTTATCTTCTATGGATTATCATGAAGGTCAAATATAGATACATGATTTATCTGGTCAACAGATTTTTATCAACTGATTATTTGACCAGATTTATCATGGTATTATACCTCAATAATAATCATGATCCACTGATAATAATCAACAAATGATTTATCTCAACTTTTCCCCCAGAATCAGACCTTCCCAAGCCACCGCAGGCTCTGCTGTTCGCTGGGTGTTGGCCAATGATGGAACTGTCGCCTGGCCCACTGGAACCACCCTACGCCGGAGCCCCAGATATTTGCAGATAGAAAGCCAGGTATTTTGATGATTTTGATAGGACACTGATTATTTTGAATAATTCATCATGATAAGAAGAATCATAATTAATGATAATAGTAATAGAATGGGCTAGCGCCCTGGTGCCGCCGACCCCCCCTATTTGGGGGGTGCTGTAGAGAGAGGGAGAGAGAGGGAGGGAGAGATAGAGAGAGGGCTTGGTGGAAGCTGCCGCGAGGGATTTGGAGGGTTTTAGGGGTTTTAAGGGTTTGAATAACGGTTTGAAGGCTGGCAAACGGCAGGCTTGAACGCCATAACAACAGAGGGCTATGCAGGCAAACGCAGGCAAACTGCAGGCTGCAACGCTGGAACAGCAAAGGCTTACAGGAGGGCTTGGTGGAAGCTGCCGCGAGGGATTCGGAGCATTTTAGAGGTTTTAAGGGTTTGAAGGGTTTTAAGGGTTTGAAGGCTGGCAACGGAGCATTTTAAGGGTTTTAAGGGTTTGAAGGCTGGCAAACGGCAGGCTTGAACGCCCTAACAACAGAGGCTATGTGCAGGCAAACGGCAGGCTGCAACGCTGGAACAGCAGGGGCTCACGGCCACAGGCCTTGGTGCAACCGACCGGCGGAGCATTTTAAGCGTTATAAGGGTTTGAAGGCTGGCAAACGGCAGGCTTGAACGCCCTAACAACAGAGGCTATGTGCAGGCAAACGAGAGGCTGCAATGCTGGAACAGCAGGGGCTCACGGCCACAGGGCTTGTGCAACCGGCCGGCGGAGCATTTTAAGCATTTGAAGGGTTTGAAGCCTGGCAAACGGCAGGCTTGAACGCCCTAAGAACAGAGGCTATGTGCAGGCAAACGGCAGGCTGCCACGCTGGAGCAGCAAGGGCTCACGGCCACAGGCCTTGGTGCAACCGGCCGGCGGAGCATTGTAAGCATTGTAAGGGTTCGAAGCCTGGCAAACGGCAGGCTTGAACGCCCTAACAACAGAGGCGGCCACAGGGCTTGGTGCAACCGGCCGGCGGAACATCGTAAGCATTGTAAGGGTT
This sequence comes from Cladocopium goreaui, assembly GCA_947184155.2. Taxonomy (NCBI): domain Eukaryota; class Dinophyceae; order Suessiales; family Symbiodiniaceae; genus Cladocopium; species Cladocopium goreaui. Next base: position 160,116 of record CAMXCT020001201.1, read on the forward strand.
TGAAGGCTGGCAAACGGCAGGCTTGAACGCCCTAACAACAGAGGCTATGTGCACGCAAACTACAGGGGCCACAGGGCTTGGTGCAACCGGCCGGCGGAGCATTTTAAGCATTTGAAGGGTTTGAAGGCTGGCAAACGGCAGGCTTGAACGCCCTAACAACAGAGGCTATGTGCAGGCAAACGGCAGGCTGCCACGCTGGAACAGCAAGGGCTCACGGCCACAGGGCTTGGTGCAACCGGCCGGCGGAGCATTTTAAGCATTTTAAGGGTTTGAAGCCTGGCAAACGGCAGGCTTGAACGCCGTAACAACAGAGGCGGCCACAGGGCTTGGTGCAACCGGCCGCCGGAACATTTTAAGCATTGTAAGGGTTTGAAGGCTGGCAAACGGCAGGCTTGAACGCCCTAACAACAAAGGCTATGTGCACGCAAACGGCAGGGGCCACAGGGCTTGGTGCAACCGGCCGGCGGAGCATTTTAAGCATTTTAAGGGTTTGAAGCCTGGCAAACTGCAGGCTTGAACGCCCTAAGAACAGAGTCTATGTGCAGGCAAACGGCAGGCTGCAACGCTGGAACAGCAGGGGCTCGCGGCCACAGGGCTTGGTGCAAAGGCCGGCGGAGCAGTTTAAGCATTTGAAGGGAGCTATGCAGGCGAGGCTTACGGCCACAGGCCTGGGTGGAAGCCTTGGACAATGTCAAGGCCAAACGGCCACAGGCCTGGGTGGAAGCCTTGGACAATGTGAAGGCCATGGCCGTGACAAAGCAGGTTCCACACCTCCGGTGGTCCCAGGCGCCGCCCCTGCCTTGGCGAAGGCCGGGGTCGGCGGATAAGCATTTTAAGGGTTTGAAGCCTGGCAAACGGCAGGCTTGAACGCCCTAACAACAGAGGCTATGTGCACGCAAACGGCAGGGGCCACAGGGCTTGGTGCAACCGGCCGGCGGAGCATTTGGAGCATTTTAAGGGTTTGAAGCCTGGCAAACGGCAGGCTTGAATGCCCTGAGAACAGAGTCTATGTGCAGGCAAACGGCAGGCTGCAACGCTGGAACAGCAGGGGCTCGCGGCCACAGGGCTTGGTGCAAAGGCCGGCGGAGCATTATAAGCATTTTAAGGGTTTGAAGCCTGGCAAACGGCAGGCTTGAACGCCTTAACAACAGAGGCTATGCGCACGCAAACGGCAGGGGCCACAGGGCTTGGTGCAACCGGCCGGCGGAGCATTTGGAGCATTTTAAGGGTTTGAAGCCTGGCAAACGGCAGGCTTGAATGCCCTAAGAACAGAGTCTATGTGCAGGCAAACGGCAGGCTGCAACGCTGGAACAGCAGGGGCTCGCGGCCACAGGGCTTGGTGCAAAGGCCGGCGGAGCATTATAAGCATTTTAAGGGTTTGAAGCCTGGCAAACGGCAGGCTTGAACGCCCTAACAACAGAGGCTATGTGCACGCAAACGGCAGGGGCCACAGGGCTTGGTGCAACCGGCCGGCGGAGCATTTGGAGCATTTTAAGGGTTTGAAGCCTGGCAAACGGCAGGCTTGAATGCCCTAAGAACAGAGTGTATGTGCAGGCAAACGGCAGGCTGCAACGCTGGAACAGCAGGGGCTCGCGGCCACAGGGCTTGGTGCAACCGGCCGGCGGAGCATTTTAAGCGTTGTAAAGTTTGAAGCTGGCAAACGGCAGGCTTGAACGCCCGAAGAACAGAGGCTATGTGCAGGCAAACGGCAGGCTGCAACGCTGGAACAGCAGGGGCTCGCGGCCACAGGGCTTGGTGCAAAGGCCGGCGGAGCAGTTTAAGCATTTGAAGGGAGCTATGCAGGCGAGGCTTACGGCCACAGGCCTGGGTGGAAGCCTTGGACAATGTCAAGGCCAAACGGCCACAGGCCTGGGTGGAAGCCTTGGACAATGTGAAGGCCATGGCCGTGACAAAGCAGGTTCCACACCTCCGGTGGTCCCAGGCGCCGCCCCTGCCTTGGCGAAGGCCGGGGTCGGCGGATAAATAATAATTGATAATATAATAATAGTTAAGAAGAATTAATGATAATATTACGATTACAACAATTATTACTATATTATATATATATATATTATATACATATGTATACTGTATATATTTCTAACCAACTCCTTGGTTTATTCCGGAATCGGAATCCCCATAGGCAGTGCTTGAGGCTCCATGATGCTCCAGGTTGCTGTCCGACTGAATTGGTGATCTCAACACATCAAAGGGGCTTTCATTCCCCAACTTTGATGCTAAAAAGCAGGACACTTTCGAAGTTTTCCTTGAAATCCATCCAATTTCCACCATTTTCCCAGCATTTTCACCATTTTCCCAGCATTTTCCCAGCATTTTCCCAGCATTTTCCCAGCATGTTCAGTACCATTTCCCATCATTTCCCCAGATGTTCCGCCAGGTTTGGTGTCTGGCCCAATGGTTGCCGCACCCATCCTGGAGGTTCCGAGTGCCTCACCTGGCCTCACCGTGGAGATGGAGCTGGAACTGGTCTCTGACAAGGAGCTGATGGGATCGCACCGCTGGGGGATTTTTTTTTCTGGAAAATATGGGAAATCCGTGAAGTATCGGAGAGTGTTTTTGGGATGACTTAGATTCGATATTTTTTGATGAACTTAGACTTAGATGACTTAGATATTAAAAAAATAAAAGTTTTTTTTTGGGGAGGGTTCTTCTAGGACACGTGGGTAAGTGGACAACTGTTGGATTTCCAATGAACTTAGAGCTATGATCTCAGTTTCTTCATCATACTCGTGGTACCCATAAAATTATACAATATTATACATAAGGGCTAAGGGTTTTATCCTCATTAAACCACCATTAAACCCCAGTTTTACAGATGGATCTTTCCCAGAACACCTACGCCATGGTCATCCATGGTCTATTTTTCAGGATGATGTGGAAGTGGCCTACGCCTTGGTGACACCCGGCGGCCAGCCCTTTGGGGATCTCCTGCAATTCCGGGTGGAAAAAACGGAGGTGGAGAGTCCCATTTGCGTCATCCTGAAGGTGGGATGGTGATCAGAAGCCAACCACTTAAGATGGATATATTATATATATATAATATATACATAATACACATATATATATATGTTGGATATTATTCTGGATTTACAATACATGATGTGGGATGATGTGGGATGATCTGCGCAGGCTCCTGAGACCTGTTTCTTGGATGCCAGACCGGTGACAGACTGCGATATGTTGCGATGGCTTTTTGGCATGTCATCCCAGGATTTTTCCAAATCTAGTTCTGACTGGGAATTTTATGGGCTGAAACATGCTGAAACTGGCTGAATTTCATGGCAAGACACCCCCAAGATTTCATCAAAATGTCGAGATTTGCCATGAGATGTACGACTGAGCTCCTTCCTAAGAATGGATGTGTTCCAAGCGTTCCGAAATGTTCCGAAGATGCATTTCTTGGGCCCCAAATTGGCCCCAAGGTGTCGAGGGGCTGCAGGGTGAAGTGAAGATGATGCGTTGGACACTGGCCAACATCAGCAAGGTCAGTTGGCCGAAGTGGGGGACCTCAGATAGCTCAGGGGGCTGCCAGAGGTTGGGGATTTCAGGAGGACTTCATGTATTTCATATGGGTTAACTGGGATAACCAACTTGATTCTATGAAATGATGAACTTGAGTTGAGGTGGGTTTATATAGATTCTATTAGAAGGTAGATTTTGAAAGAAAGCAGTGGTTCTTATTTGTCTATTTCACTCACATTGCGATGAATCTTCCAACTGAATGAAAGTGGTGCGCTCTCTGCGCAGAGCTTTCGAATTCTCAGGGACGCCTGCTGCCAGCTGTTCTACAACACTCCGGGCTTTGCCAATTTGCCATGCAGCATCGAAATGCCTGAGGAAGTACCTGCAGGCGCTTTAAAAAAACTTGGCTGTGGATAAAGGGCAATGTTATGCCAATGTGCTTCACAAAAAATAGTTTGCACAAGTCATCAGTTGGGTTCCAACGATTTTTGATGCCAAACTTGGGAAGCGCAGAACTCTGAAAGATTTGAAAACGAAGTCATTGAGCTGGCTTGACTGTGAAACTGTTTCAAGCGGTTCCTAGATGTTCCAATCAATGTAGAAACATACGATGCATCCACATAGAAATAGGACATTTTCATATACCCATAGGATCCATGTATGCTATATATGGTAACATGGATCCCATCAATATACCCCCTTTATGTTAGCATATATACCATACATGGATGATATGGGATAGGAAAGTTGGAAATATGTTGGAACAACAGTTGGAGCCCTGAAAATCCTGATCCAACATGTCTTTTTAGCCCGTTTCCAAGGCATGACTGTCGAGGTGGAGGCGGGGCAAGCCCCCAGCTACAGAACTTCTTGTGAACCTCTGATATTTCTGATTAAACAATCTACAGTAACTACAGTAGATTTTCTGAATTTTAGTGGAACTACAGTAGATTTTCTGAATTTTAGTGGAACTACAGTAGATTTTCTGAATTTTAGTGGAACTACAGTAGATTTTCCATCAGTGTCCACCCTTTTCCATCTCGAAACAAAAATCCTCACCAAAATCACCATCTGCTGCGAAAAACCGAAAACGTACTACCGTGGTAGGTGCCAGTGCTGCTGCCAGAGAAGGAAGGCCAATTCAAAGCCATGTGGGCCGTCACATCGCCCTCCCTGAGCGACTTTGGCGAGGCGAGACGTCGCAGAAGACCTTTCAAACTGTGGGTAAAGCAATAAACCATCCCCCAGTCATTACCATTTTAATGGTGGTTTAATGGGGTCTAATACCAACAAAAATGGTGATTCTAATGGCATTTACTCTCTGGTAAACTAACAGTTTGCTATTGAACATGGCCATAGAAATAGTGAGTTTTCCCATTAAAAATTGTGATTTTCCATAGTTATGTTAGTTTACCACAGGGTACCATTTTTATAGGTGGTATCATTACCATTCCCAGTCATGGTGGTTTATGACATTGTTTTACCCACATGAAAAGCCCACATGAATAGGGCATGATAGCAAAGAGATTCGGTTGGATTTCCATTCTGGGAGATATAGCCTCAGCTAATTTGAGTTACATGGATATGGAAAATGGATGAACCTTTTTCCCACTTTCGATAAATGATCGAATTAAACATGCTAATACTTCGCAAATTGCAAGAAATTACCATGGAGAATTATACCTCCAGGATGGTTAAATTCCGATTATGGGATGGAACCACTCGCAACCAGTCGCAACTTGACAATGGCACATACGATAACTTCCGTGACCGTGATCCCCAGTCGATCATGAGGTTGATTGATAATACTTCTTCCATAGCTGTCACTTCATCACCAACCCTCAAGACGTTAATTATTAGTTGAACAATGGCTGAATCATGGTTGATGATGATTGTTAATGAGAATTGTTGTATCAATGTCTTGGTTGTTAATGGTTGATAACAGCTGTCAATTTCTCCAGATGTTCATGTCACTTGAGGGTGATCTTGGACTCACCTTGTCAGCCTGGGAACAGCCCCATGGCCAGGTGCTGATTACAGAGGTGCGCACGGTGCGTGAAGGTTTTGGTGTTTTTTTGACACAAGGCTTTTGGTTCAAACATGCTACCTAAAAGAGCGAAAGGGGTCATTTTATGTCCTGAAAACCCAAATTTCAAACATTTCAAATTCGCCATCAATGGAGGTTTAATAACTTTGAGTCAGTTTGAGACCCCACTTGCTGCCACTACCAAGAGCGATGGGGAGCTCATTTGAATCGACAAGCAATCGATATGGTAACTCTAGTGACTCCTGTGGTTCGACAAGCTGATAAACTCCAAGACATTGCGTGATCCCTGTTGAGACCCCGATTTGTTGGCCCAAGGCCAGGGTGTGTTTTGAACATTGGCAAGCCCAAAATTTGATGGCCTCCTTCATTGGGGATGGGCCAGCGATTTCTGCCAGTTTAAAGTGAGCGACTTCCCCTTCATGGCCAGATCCCTAGACTCAGACTTTTGACTCCACAGCTAGGACAAGTGCCAGCCTCCAAAGTTACTACGCGCTTCCCCAGGGTAAAGACTCGGAGTTCGCCTCAACATCCCCAAAGATCAGATTTGATCAGTTCCAAGATGAAAGGACCGGATAACCCCACAAGGCAACTTCTTCCAATAATGAGCACCAAATGTTGTAGCGGGGACGGGGAACGAAGGAAAGACAAAGGAGGTGGTGGAGGATCGAGAAGTAAAACAAAGTTGTGTGTCACAAAGTTGTGTGTGAAAGATGGTGTGTGACAAAGAAAGATGGTGTGTGTGTGTGACAAAGTTGTGTGTGAAAGATGGCGTGTGAAAAAATTGTGTGTGAAAGAGAGCGTGTGAGAAAGTTGTGTGTGAAAGATGGTGTGTGTCAAAGTGGTGTCTGAAAAATGGTGTGGAGAAAGATGGTGTGTGACAAAGTTGTGTGTGTGTGAAAGATGGTGTGTGACAAAGTTGTGTGTAAAAGATGGCGTGTGTGAAAGAGAGCTTGTGAGAAAGTTGTGTGTGAAAGATGGTGTGTGACAAAGGGGTGTGTGAAGGATGGTGTGGAGAAAGATGGTGTGTGACAAAGTTGTGTGTGTGAAAGATGGTGTGTGACAAAGTTGTGTGTAAAAGATGGCGTGTGTGAAAGAGAGCTTGTGAGAAAGTTGTGTGTGAAAGATGGTGTGTGACAAAGTGGTGTGTGAAGGATGGTGTGGTGCAGATGGTGTGAGACAAGTGGTGTGTGAAAGATGGTGTGTGAGAGATGGTCTGTGACAGTGTGTGAAAGATGGTGTGTGGTGGAAGATGGTGTAAGACAACGTGGTGTGTGAAAGATGGTGTGTGAGAGATGGTCTGTGACGGTGTGTGAAAGATGGTGTGTGACAAAGTGGTGTGAAAGATGGTGTGTCAAAGATGGTGGGTGACAAAGTGGTGTGTGAAAGCCAGCCCAGTGCCATAAGTGCCACGCCTGGCACGCAAAACGAAGGTGGATGTCACCAAGTGCCACGCCTGCCACTTGGCGTCACCGGCGACCAAGCGCGCCCAAGCGCGCCACCAAGTGCAATAAGTGCCACGCCTGCCACGCAAAACAAAGGTAGATGTCACCAAGTGCCACGCTTGCCACGCAAAACGAAGATAGATGCCGCCAAGTGCCACGCCTGCCGCCCAAAGCACCGCGGAGTCACCGGCGACCAAACGCGCCACCAAGTGCACAATGCCACGCTTGCCATGCAAAACGAGGGTGGATGTCACCAAGTGCCACGCCTGTCACGCGAAACGATGGTGGATGTCGCCAAGTGCCACTCCTGCCACGCAAAGTTGAGCGCCGTCACCGGCAAACCAAGCGCGCCCAAGCGCGCCACCAGAGCCAGCCCAGTGCCACAAGTGCCACGCCTGCCACGCAAAACGAAGGTGGATGTCACGAAGGGCCACGCCTGCCGTGCAAAACGAAGGTGGCTGTCACATGCTGTCACCAAGCGCCACGCCTGCCATGCCAAACCAAGGTAGATGTCGCCAAGTGCCACGCTTGCCACGCAAAACGAAGATAGATGCCGCCAAGTGCCACGCTTGCCACGCGAAACGAAGATTCTTGTCGCCAAGTGCCACGCATGCCACGCAAAGTTGAGCGGCGTCACCGGCGACCAAGCGCGCCCAAGCGCGCCACCAGAGCCAGCCCGATGCCATAAGTGCCACGCTTGCCACGCGAAACGAAGATAGATGTCGCCCAGTGCCACGCCTGCCACGCAAAACCAAGGAAGATGTCGCCAAGTGCCACGCCTGCCACGCAAAGTTGAGCGGCGTAACCAGCGACCAAGCGCGCCCAAGCGCGCCCAAGCGCGCCACACTGTGCCACCAGAGCCAGCCCAGTGCCATAAGTGCCACGCCTGCCACGCAAAACGAAGGTGGATGTGAGTCTGACTGGCTGGTGGTGCCCGGCTGTTTGTCTTCACTTGTCTCCCTACATTTGTTTCCCAATCTGGCTCATAGTGTCCGGCTCTTCGGATGTCTCCCAGTTCATTTGTCTCCCAGTCTGACTGGCTGGTGGTGCCCGGCTGTTTGTCTTCACTTGTCTCCCTACATTTGTTTCCCAAGTTCATTTGTCTCCCAGTCTTACTGGCTAGTGGTGCCCGGCTGCTTGTCTTCACTTGTCTTCCTACATTTGTTTCCCAATCTGGCTCATGGTGTCCGGCTCTTCGGATGTCTCCCAGTTCATTTGTCCCCCAGTCTGACTGGCTGGTGGTGCCCGGCTGTTTGTCTTCACTTGGCTCCCTACATTTGTTTCCCAATTTGGCTCATGGTGTCCGGCTCTTCGGATGTCTCCCAGTACATTTGTCTCCCAGTCTGACTGGCTGGTGATGCCCGGCAGTTTGTCTTCACTTGTCTCCTTACGTTTGTTTCCCAATCTGGCTCATGGTGTCCGGCTCTTCGGATGTCTCCCAGCTCATTTGTCTCCCAGTCTGACTGGCTGGTGGTGCCCGGCTGTTTGTCTTCACTTGTCTCCCTACATTTGTTTCCCAGTTTGGTGGATGTGTCTCTTCACTTGTGTCCCTTCATTTGTCTCCCGCTCTGTCTAGTGGCATCCGGATCTTCGGATGTCTTTTCTTTGCTTTCACTTGTCTCTCATCAGGTGTCTTTTTCCATGTGTCTCCCATCTTGTTGGTCTCCCAATTAATTTGTCTCCAGTCACGGGTCTGCCTTTGTGGTGGTGTCGGGCTTTATCGCCTTGTCATCATCTGTCTCTCACCATCTGTCTCCTACTTCATTTGTCTCCGATCATATGTCTGCCTTAGTGGCGGTGTCCTGTTCTAGTTTCAGCATGATTTCATTCGTGCTTCGGGTTTGTCTCTGTTGTTTACTCCCTTTGTGTCTTCTTGCTGCCTCAAGATAAAATCATGTTTCACCATTTTTTTGCGTTTTACCACTTCTCTCCCACTTGTCTCCTACCTTGTCTCCCACTTGACTCCTACCTTGTCTCCGTTTCATTGTCTCAGATACAAATGGCATGTGTTGCCTGTGATTCATGCTGTTCTCAAGTGCCATGGATCAACAATTGCCAGCACCAGGAGCTAGTTTAACCATAAACATGCACACAGACGCTGCAATGGATATGGAATAACTGTTTGGAGCCTACGGGATGCAATTCTTACCAGTAGTACCGCACAAGGCGGTGGCGGAAGTTTCAAAAATAGGAAACCTATAGGAGAGATTGGCTGTTGTGAATCAGGGATGGCAGAGCGAATCCACTGATGGACTGAAAGGTGCTTGAGGTCTCCTCTCTTTCTCTCTCTTTCTCTGACTATCTACTTACCTACCAGCCTATCTTCTATGTATCTATCTATCTGTCTATCTATCTATCTATCTATCTATCTCTCTCTCTCTCTCTCCCTCTCTCTTCGATCTGTCTATCTGTCTAGCTGTCTAGCTGTCTATCTATCTGTCTGTCTGTCTGTCTGTCTATCTGTCTATCTGTCTACCTGTCTATCTGTGGTGCAGTGTTATTCAGTGTAGTAGTGTAGTGTAGTGTAATGTAGTGTAGTGTAGTGGAGTGCAGTGGAATGTAGTGTAGTGTAATGTAGTGTAATGTAGTGTAGTGTAGTGTAATTTCGTGTAGTGGAGTGTAGTGGAGTGTAGTTGTGTAGTCGTAGTTGTAGTTGTAGTGTAGTGGAGTGTAGTGTAGTGTAATGTAGTGAAGTGTAGTGGAAGGTAGTGTAGTGCAATGTAGTGTAGTGTAGTGGAGTGTAGTGTAGCGTAATGTAGTGTAGTGTAGTGTAATTTAGTGTGGTGGAGTGTAGTGGAGTGTATTGTAGTGGAGTGTAGTTGTGTAGTTGTAGTTGTAGTGTTGTGTAATGTAGTGTACTGTAGTGGAGTGTAGCGTAGTGGAGTATAGTGTAGTGTAATGTACTGTAGTGTAGAGAAACGAAGCGACATCTGAACCTCCAAAAGTGGTCCGAACCCCTGGTGTTTTTAACATTTTGACTTCGAAATGTGCTTCGCGCCACAACGGCGTGCACTTTTTCGACATCTGAACCTCCAAAAGTGGTCCGAACCCCTAGTGTTTTGTACATTTGGACTTCGAAATGTGCTTCGCGCCACAACGGCGTGCACTTTTTCGACATCGCAACTTCAAAAAGTGGTCCGAACGTGGTGTGTTTTGTACATTTTGACTTGGAAATGTGCTTCGCGCCACAACGGCGTGCACTTTTTCGACATCGCAACTTCCAAAAGTGGTCCGAAACCCCGGTGTTTTCAACATTTTGACTTCGAAATGTGCTTCGCGCCACACAACGGC